>LMYD01000226.1:0-33593 GCA_001630595.1 Pseudogymnoascus sp. BL308 | reverse complement strand
CTCCCTCCCACCCCCGCCAAGCACCCCCATTGGCCACTCCCCTCCCCCACCCCAGCCCAGCTCTCCAGGGGATCACGCAGCACCAGCCAAGCTCTTGTCGTTTATGGCCTCCTAAATGGCCGCCCGACGACCTGGTGCGCTGCGGGCGATCGCCCGAAGCCGTCCGTTGGTGTAGAGTAGTCGAGGTACTTGTGGGTTTCTTGCTAGAGAAAAGGCTACGTAGGTTGTATTTTGTTAGTGGGAAAGAGTTTACAGTTGATTACATAGTGCAGCGCCATGGTAGGCCGCGGTACTTTACCCTACTTTCTTTCTCCCATCGCCACGCACAAGCTCCGTAGCGACGGTACCGCACTCCCCGGTCCCTGCGCCGGCGCGATGCATGCGGTGCGGAGCGGTGACGTGACGGAGCGAGCAGCACCAGCGGCGGGGAGGGGAGGGAAGGGACGTGACGCACGCGCAGGCGAGGGGTACAGTACACCCAGCCCGTCAGAGGCGACTCTGTCTGGCAGTGATGGGCGGCCAAAGTCACTGTGACGACGGCTGTATGCGTGCGTGCGTGCGCTCATCCCCCTCGCTTATCGGAGGGCGTTGGAGGGGATGCCGATTCTAGGGATGGCGATTCGAGGGCGCGCGGGCTGGGAAGGGTGCCGTGTAACGGCGGTGGAGAGGGGGGGGAGGTGAGATGTGATAGATGGGTGGCACGTGATGGGAGGGGTGGTTACTGACGGACGCACGCTGAAGGGTGTGGTTTTCGATAGTATGAGCATGCACAGATGCTGCTTCGATAGGTTGACGTCCGGTGGGGTTGTGTGCTTATGGGGGGGGTAAGTGGTGGTGATTTTGAATCCCTTGGAGGGGGTAGATATTGAGCGATATTGAGGCTGTTTCCATGACCGCGTATGCCATGGACGGCTAGTTACGGGAGCGACACTGGGATTGGGAAGCTCACTCAAATCCCATCTCGAGGATTGGTATTCGGGCTGACATGTCTGGCCACGCTTCAGCGGAAATCACCAGTGGATTTATACATGTGCGCTCTCTGGATGGTTGAGGATCGGTGTGCTGGCGCGGGGGAGGGGGCGCAATAATGATGTTCCGGCGGGATGGGTGCCTGGAGCTGGTGCGGGGTTGGAATTTATATCGAGGGTAAGCTGCACCTTGGGAGGTAGACGACGATTATTTGAAAGCTACGATCTGCCGATATTATATTATAGGAGCCGAATAGTAGGATAGCATATCTGCTATACACGTAATCAACATGGCGGACTTTATAGAGAAAAACAAGGCCTTCTTCGAGTGAGTGAGCCAGCCTCGTCCCCCCTCCATCCAAAAAAAAACCTCTCTACCCTCTCCATTCCCACCCCTCACTCCCCACCTCCTCTCTTCTCCCCAAACTCCAACTAACACCCCTCCAGTACCGAAGCCCCAACCTACGACACCAAGCACGCAAAAACCCTCTCCGACCTCATCTCCTCCCTGCAATCTGATCTCCCCTTCCTCGCCCCTTTCCCAGCCAACCCCTCCTCCACCACCCCCTTCAAACTCCTCGACTACGCCTGCGGCACCGGCACAATCACCAAAGCGCTCTCCGAGCACTGCAGCAGGGTAATCGGCATCGATGTCTCCCAGGGCATGGTGGCCGCCTACAACACCACCGCGTCGAACCAAGGGTTGGACGGAGAGGAGGTGCATGCGTTTGTGGGAGATCTTATAGATCCCAAGATTGACAGGCCGGAGGAGTTTGAAGGAGAGCAGTTCTGGGAGTTTGACCTAGCGGTTGTGGGGCTGGGGTTTCATCATTTTGATGATGTTGGGTTGGCGACGAGGAGGCTGGGGGAGAGATTGAAGAAGGGGGGGGTGTTGGTGATTTTGGATTTTTTGCCGCATGAGGATGTGTTTGGGCATGGGAATGGGGGGCATGGTCATGGTCATGGTCATGGTCATGGACATGGACATGGCGAAAAGGAGGGCGATGGAGAGAAGAAGGATGGAGAGGAGAAGAAGGATGGAGAGGAGAAGGACGAGACCAAGGTCGCGGAGACGGTGGTGCACATGGGATTCTCGAAGGAGAAGGTCCAGGAGCTCTTTGAGCAGGCTGGGGTGGGGAAAGATTTCGGGTACAAAGTGCTCGGGAAGGGGGTTGTTATTGGGCCGGAGGAGAAGAGGATGAAGCGGGAGGTGTTCATTGCGAGGGGGGCGAAGGCATGAAAGGGGGGAGCTTGAGATTGCAAAATTGGATTCAATGCTCTGTTTAGCGATGGAGAATGACAGTTAGGTATATTGAGGCTTTATAGCGAAAATTTCCGTCGGTGTATTCCACGTCTATCTCGTAGATTGCGAAATATATGTCGATATATCAGGACTCTATCCCATCTACTCCTTCTGGCCAGCAGCAACCTGCGCGCTCTCAACAACATCGACCATGAAACTCCCACCAAGAAGAATAGCCGGCTCCTCCAGCGAATGATGTTCATAACTATCCTCAGTCAATACCACTCTCACCAACCCAACGAACATCAAAGAAGACTTACCTCAACGTCCCAACACCTCCAGCCTCGAGCAACAAACTCGGGCCATCCTCAATCGCCTTCCCAACCCACAACATCGCAAACGCGCGCAGGATATGTCCATGCGCCACAATCAGCACGTCTTTGGGCACATTCTCCGTCGTCCCGATGACAGGGGCGTGCCATCTCGACCGTATATCGGCGATGAGCCTATTCAACCTATTCGTGATATCCGCCGGCGACCTGCAATTCCATTAGCAAAGTTCCCTTTCCCCCTTTCCTCCATCACCACAGTCCAGATCTAGGTAGGGCAGCAGCAAAACTTACTCTCCACCGGGACACCCATCCCTCCAGATATCCCACTTTGGAAGTCCAGCTTCCTCGCGCTGCTTCTTGATCTCCGCGCTCGTCACACCTTCATAATCTCCATAGTCCCATTCGCGGATGTCGTCTGTGATCTCCACGGAAGCATCGCAGCGCACACGCACATCGGGGTCTGGTTTCTCAGCCCAGGGTAGCTTCTCCGCCCATCCGATGTCTAGGAGCTCTAGGGTGCGTTGGGCGCGGTGGCGGGGGGAGACGTAGCTGGGGCGCGATTGTCAGCGTCTTGCATGACCACGGGGAGAGGGGGGGAGGGGCATACACGTGAAGCAACGAGCTGGGCACGATCAACCTGTCATTCCCGATCAAAGCGTTTCCGGTGGCTTTGACGCGCTTCTCCCCGTTGGCAGTCAGGGGTAGCTCGGTGGTGCCTGTGTGGCGCCCGTTCAGGGACCATTCTGTTTCGCCGTGGCGGACGACGAAGACGCGGGGGGTGGTCATTGTGAGGTGGGGTGGGGTGTTGCTTTGACGGAGGTTGTTTCTATGGTGTTGTGAGGAGTCCCGCTGAAACGGAGGTGAGGCAGATTCTCGACGCTGTGATATCGATGGTTTGTCGCGGGGCGAGGGGATGGCGGGGTTGAAACGCGCGGGGTTTGAGGGACAGTGCGGCGCGAAGGGGAGTGGTATATAGAACTTTCAAGCTTCTCTCTTGGCGGAAAACAGAACGATTGAAATTAATGGGAACGAAATAACAAATACTACTACTTTCTTCTTTATTTAACCAAAACCGGTTCGAAATATGCTCCACCTCCCTCATGTGCTGCGATTATTCATGCACCCCCACCATACACCGGGCGGTGACGTACCAGCGGATCCGGCGGAAGAATGTTCCGATAGTGTGGAGATGGATATTCTGCCGCGCGGGTATAGCAGTCTGGAAGGGGACTATCTCGCAGATGAGAAAGAGAGAAAGAAAAGTTATGCCGTGCGTAGCAACAGGCGGCGGAGGTTGGCACCGATTGCTACGGGGTTTGTGAGGAGAGCACCGAGGAGGGCTACAGAGGAGGGATTGTCGCCAGGACGGTGCTCTAATATGATTTGGAGGGACGCTTGGGTTTGAGGATTATTAAGAACTGTGAGCAAAGCGAAACAGCAATACGTATAACGGATATTTGTCCTGGGAAGGTCATGGTTGAAAGAGATTGGATATTTCTCAACCTCAACGGTTGCAGCAGTTCGAGGCTATGCCAACTTGTTGGCATCAAGATTGCCACGGAAAGGAAACCCCGGATTGGAAGCTCAGAAACACAATGCAGCAGGACGGGGGCTACATTTGGACGAGTCTGGAGAGGAGTTGGTAGAAATCAATTCGCGGGAGGGGGTTGTTCGTCGGGGTGAACAGTTGGGAGAACCAGACGAGTATAAACTCAAGACACTCACCAACGGGGTCGATTGGCTGTGTAGATTAATAAGGGCAGCAGAACAGCTCATACCACCGAGCTATGGTATCGACGGGAATCTTTGTTCGAAATATAAACAGACCATGCACTTCCTTGTCTTTCTCAGAGAGAATTCTAAGCCCGTTTATATATTATGAATATCAAACTCCAAAAGCCAAAACATAAATAAGTTTTGAATATAAAAAAAAAATGTTTGATGCCCGAGTGGTTTCAAGGAATGGAATGTTACGTACCTTTAAACAATCCCTGATATGTACAAGATGGGATTCAGTTGCTATCTACCATGCGCCCCCACGTTGGGGACGAAATCACAAAGTTTTTTTTTTGTTATAATAATACAGTCAATTTTTGTGGAGTCGAACACGTGACCCCGTCACACAACGCCGGACGCCCTGTTTATTCATTAGCGCGCGCTTGACAATGACGTAGTACTCGCTTAACCACTCGGGCATCTTGGCAGGATGATAACTTAGGCGCGCTTATTCTCACATACGACGGAACAAACGCAGTTTAGGCTCCCTACCAAGGGATTACTTAGCTGATATCCCAGATATACACATGATCCTTCTGTTCAGCAACCTTCTTCTTCGGGGCTTCTAACTTTGCTACTCTGCTGCTGTGTGAAGCGGCAGTACACCCCAAAATATGGTCTGTATAACTGAAGCCATGCACTCCGATTTCCTTGACAAGAGCACAAACAATAGCAAGATGAAGAGGCTATAGCACAAACGAAGCAATAGCTACACCAAAGACCACCTGTATGCATTATATGCTGTGTGAAGCGGCAGTATACCCCGAAATATATCAAGGTATGGCATTGGTTCTATCTACTTTATACCACGACCATCTATCTCAGTTAAACCGGGTCATGATTCGCTCCGTATTTCGAAACCAGCCGCCCTAGAACCCCAAACGTGTTCCCACCTACGCGTCAACCCCCTCAACCGACGGTAGCGGGATCGAGCGATACAGTAGAATCAGCGCAGAGTGGCTCTCGCCGCCTCCACAAAGCGTATCGATCTTCTCTGCTTCCACCTCGGTGACCTTATCGTCATTAAACCACCACCACTTCCCATCCTCCTCCTCCCTCTTCCCTGTCTTCTCGTTCAGCCTTCCCTCCTTCTTGACGTAAGACGTGTAATGCCCACTATCCGCGCTAGCACCCTGATGCGTGACCACACCGCGAAGCTCGTAGAGACCAGACTTATTAGCGCCTTCGTCATTGGCCAGCTCAGGGCTGATCAGGGCGTGCAGCTCCTTCTTGGCGGCCAGGATGGAGGCCGCGCGCTCGGCTTCGATTTCGGCGTCGGTTTTGTAGGTCTCATCTGCCATCTCGGTGTCACCTCTCGCAGCCGCAGTGCTCCCCTCTGCAGGCTTCGCGTCGGATTTCTTGGATTCAGTAACCGAATCCACGATCCCCGCCGCCTTATCCGCCTCCTCCTTATCATGCTGCCTCTTCTGGCGCTTGCGCGCGCGCTCCACATCCTCGACCTCCTTGCGGACATCGCGGACCTTGTCGCGGACGGGGATGAGCATAGACTTGAGGTGATCGGTGCAGAACTCGACGACGTCAAGCTCATGCGGGAACGTGACCTTGCGCATGATCTTTGCCTTCTTCTGGGCCTCGCGCTTCCAGTAGAAGCGCACGAAGTGGACGGTGAGGTAGGTGGGGAGGCGGGCGAGCTTGGATTTCTTGGTGTACATTGTGTCGCGGTCGAGGAGGGCGGATTTCTTCTCGATCTGCTCGTCGAGGCCGGCGGCGAGGCCGTCGCGGAGGTGGTTGGTTGTCGCGCTGATGTGGCAGTCGAGTTTGAGGAAGGGTTCCGAGGAGAGGACGGGCTCTTCGCCGAGCTCGGCGGCGGAGGGGTCGTCGCAGGTGAGGGTCGAGGAGAATTGGCCGGCCATGTATTTGTCGATGAAGGAGGTGTCCGAGTCGGTGGTCTTGAGCTTTTGGCGGAGCTGGGACACGATTTGGGACCATGCTTCTTCGGCGTCTTGTTGGGCGTAGCCGTTGCCGGATTTGGCTTTTTGGGCGAATTGGGGGTAGAGGTTCCGTAGGGCGCTGAGAAAGACTAGGGGCGGGAAGCCCTCTTGCGTGTCGGACATCTGGGAGTAGAGGTCCCGTAAGGAAGCGGTCAGGTCCAATCCAGCTGAAGGCCCGCCGAGGCCGAACTGGCTCAGACCACCGAGTGCGCTGCCGCTATCGGTTGTCCCCTTGTACTTTGCGAGTTCTTGTTGTAGCTCGGGAACGGCGCGCAGTGTCTGGAGGGTGGAGTTGAGATAACATGTGTTCCCCAGGTTCTGTAGTCCAGCTGGTGTGGCGCCTTCTTGTCTCGCCTGCTCGGCTTCCGTCATATCCTCAACGAACTTCGTCTTCTCCTTTGGCCGCGAGATGGCGTTTCCGTCTGTGGCAGGTGTGCCCATCATCATGAAGGTCTGCCCCGGTTTTGCGCCGAGCTTCGAGAGGTCGGTATCATCCTTGAGCTGGCCGCCCTTGACGAGGATCTTCTGTCGCTCTGGTTCGACGCCGGTGAGGGAATATAATTGGAATTTGAAGACATCTCCCAGTGAAGTCGGGTCGAGTTCTACCTCATATTTCTTCCCCTGGTGCTTCACGATGACTACTGGGGAGTTAGCATGTATTTATAATACGCCCGTTTGGGGCGGCGTGACTTGCCTGGTATGGTCGCCATGATGGATGTTCTCCTGTGAGCAGGGAGTGGAAACGATTGAACTTTGCAGTTTTGTAGTTCCCAACCAGAGATATGTCACAGGGTTTGAGGAATGGCAAACAGAAATAATGAGCGGAGTGGTTGTGTTCTGAGTAACTGATCAATTTCTGGATTAGGTGGCACACAACATACGCAACTACAAGGTAAACGATGGAGTCGCGGGGAAGGAGCTCAGTGATTGGTTGGAGCGCTTAGTCACAATGAGAGACGTCAACGTTCCTGTCGCGATGCGTGGCCGCCGGAACCCCACCATCCCAACTCGACCCGGACTCCACCTCACGAGCATTGAATACGTTGACATCACACAGCTACGTTCGCTCGTAGCTCCAGCCATAGCTGATCATGGTAATGGTTCCGAGGATTGGTACCAACAGCAGCAGCTAAATAGTTACAGTCTCAATCATTGCGCCCATACCTGCAATGCGTCCGCTCCTCCCTCACCTCCGCACTCTGCTTATCGAACTTCGCATCCCAGACCTCTGAGAGGCACAATGTCCCGGAAATCGAGGCACAGACATCTCCGGAAGTGCTGCTCAACCCCCTCACAATTTCCCGCAACGAGAACGAGCGTGTGCTCATCGAGCCGAGTATCAACAGCATCCGCGTCAGCATTAAGATCAAGCAGGCCGACGAGATCGAGCACATCCTGGTGCACAAGTTTACGAGGTTTTTGACGCAGAGAGCTGAGGCGTTCTTCATATTGCGCAGGAAGCCAGTGAAGGTGGGTCCAGGATATTATGGCGGGGCAAATGCAGCTTTATGCTAACTTATGCCAGGGATATGATATCTCCTTCTTAATTACCAACTTCCACACCGAGGAGATGTTGAAGCACAAGCTTGTTGACTTCATCATCCAATTCATGGAGGAGGTGGACAAGGAGATATCTGAGATGAAGCTCTTTGTATGTCCCATTTTAGCTGGTGGCTGGAACAGTACTGATATCTTCGTGTAGTTGAACGCGAGGGCGAGATTCGTTGCTGAGTCGTTCTTGACACCTGTAAGCACCCCTTATAATGGTTTGCGGAGGCAAATACTGACACAATCCAAGTTCGACTAAAGAGTTATTACTGTTTTATGAGCTTGTAGCGTTTTGATGTAAATATCAAAATGCATATTGCGCGGCGTTGACGGATCAAAATAAATCCTACCCCAGACATTGAGATAGCTTTTCATGACACTATTGCATCCAACATTCTTGACTTACACCATTTATGACTGTTCCATGTGCTTGAGTTGTTTCTCCAAGTGGAAGGGGACAACGATTGTGGCATATAATCAAGTGAAATTGAAGAGTTGCATTGTCAGCATAAGCTTGGTCAACAGGCCTAACATTGAAAGAGATATCTGTAATTAAATTTCTTTATGCTGTCTTGTTTATATGGACTTCCAAAGTTGAGTTGATATTTAATAGCTCTGTTCATACAATCTCATTGTGTTACCTCTCTTTCATCGCCCCCTTACCATTTCATATCACAGTGCCTAGGGAGGTTCTGGTCAATTATATTGGGAAGTCTCACAATATATATCCTTCAATAGGTTATACCTTTCATAATTGCATTTGCTGATAACTACTGATGTTGGTAGCCTGCACGGTTTATGTCTTGGACCATGAGAATTGCTGCCCATCGTTAGGCGCAACAGTTCACACATTCAGCCTTGACGTTTCTCGGCGTCGTACTTCAGCCTTGAGGTGAATAGCGGTCGGAAAAGCATCAGCCTCGATCAGAAGGCTACCAAATTCAGGGCACAGTTAAAGTGAATTGATATCTGGGTGGGCTGGTCTCGCCTGGACACACACTCTTCTCACTATATCTATCCTGCTTCTCCTTCTCCCTCCATCCATCCTCTTTCCTTCCTCCCATCTACAACTCAAGTCCACATATTGCTCATACAGTTACATATAGGTATGTGCATGTCCAACTCTGAACACATCACCACCCACCTACAACAACCTGTCATATAGACATTGGCAGATCTGACTCCTCTTCTAATTACTTACCCCTAAGATTGACGAAACTAACTAACTATCCCCACCAGTCACTTTCGCTTTGTCCAACCTTCCTTTGGCCTTTGGCTTTTGGTCATCAATAGAGTTGATCAAAAAGCAAATTATACCTGTCTTTAGCTAATCAGTTGCAACTGACTTTGGTGCTGATTGAGATGAACCAGAATTCCTCCAGGAACCCTGCTGAGGGCCCTGGCCAGCCATGGCATTTTTCTAACCAAACAAGGCTGCCCACACTAGCGTCCGCGGGCTCCCAGGAGTCCTTCGCCTCGCAGGTGCCATTACCATATCATCTCCCGGCAGACCATCCTGGGACGTCACAAAACCTGACAGGCCAGCCCTGGACTTACCAAGAGCCACAGCAGCCACCAGAGGCAACCAGGGGTGCACAAAACTATCGATCTGGATTTTACGGCAGCCAGAACGCTCCAGCAGTACAGCCCGTCCCATACGATAACCGTGGAAACTTTGATCCTACATACGCACCAGCTTACAACTCTGGATATCTCCACAATTTTGGAAACCCCGAGTATCAGCACTCAGCTGGCGTGCAACAACATTATGGCCATAATGGGTGGCAATTCCCACCAGACAGGATGATGTCCCCCCTGGGCTTCCATCCTCATGGACACCAGCACCCTGTGGCGTATCCCATCGCCTACGGACCTAACGGAGGAAATCACAATTACAACCATGGAAAGCCTCCTGCCAGGCGTAACGGACACAGACCCCGCTCATCTGTTGCGGCAATCAATTTGCCAAGCCAGTACAATGGTGGCTTTGGACAAAAGAGACATGTCTCCAGTGGTGCCGAGCTGTCAAGTCAGGAAGTTACCGAGCCATTCCCGTGGAGCTCGAGCGCGTTCCAAACGCCTAATGGAAAGATAATCGAGGCTCAGCCTACTCCCAAAACTGCCCGTGAGCTTGGACAGGAGACTCCAACCCCACTCCTCCGGTCCCGTCGCAATGAATCTGTCACCGATGCTGCCAGATCTTTCATCAAGTCGGAGTCCATGAACGAGCCTCCACCATCGTTCTCTATCAATGGTAGACGTCAATCCACAACGACCGAGTCAAGCCAGGTGTCACCACGCACTGTCCCTGCACGAAAGGCACACCGCGATTCAGATGCTGTAGACCCTTTCTACGCGGAGTCCACCACCGATGTTGCCATTCATGGCAAGAAGGCTCGCTTTGACTTTACGGCTCCCTCACGTGCGGTTATGCCGCTTCATGTTTCGCTTTACCAACCTGCCCCTGGCCCCAGCACTCACTTGGCTGCTTTGTGCCCCAATGGAGTGAAGCCTACTGTGGAACTGGCATTTGATGCCGCGAACATGCCGTTTGTAGAGCCTGCTCGCACTCACCCTGGTCATCGAACCACTGGAGTTGTCCGTATCTCCAACGTAAGTTATTACCACTCCTTTATTGATAGTTGTTAGATACTGACAATAGTTACCAGATTCCATTCTCTTGCTCTCAGCAGGAGATTTCGGCCTTCCTTGGGCGTAATGCCAAACTGATTCCTGAGGCTGATGAGCCCATTCATATTGTCATGGAGCGTGTCACCAGCAAGACTATGGATGCATTCGTGGAGTTTGTCGACATCAACGAAGCCGTCAATTCCGTCACACGTTATGAAGCCAACCGTGCCGGAGGTCGTGGAGGCCGTCTCGGTGAGCGCCATGTTGCTCTTGATGTCTGTGGCCATGAACTTTTCATGCAGTCACTGTTTCCAAAAGCTGTCAATGTTGTTTGGAAAGGCTCTGATCCCCAGATCTCTACTGACCACGATCGCTATAACTCTGGATTCAAAGGTTTCGTCTCTCGTGAGGAACTTGTTATGCTTGTGAAGCATGTTGAAGCCCCACAACGTGTAAGTTAACAGGTGGCTGACAGACGAACTGACCCTCCCATACTGACTGGTGCATAGTCTCCATTCTCAAGTGAATGTCCCCAGAGACCATTCGAATGCTTGATTAGCACTCTGGTCAAGGTAAGACATTCCTATCCATTATACGTTTACTATCGATCTAATGTATGTCCAGTATCCATGGCACAAGGTCCACGATATCACTATTGGTGATCGTGATGCTCTCTTCCAAACCGCAACGTCACTTTGCAGGAACCTTGTTGAGCGCATCGGCACTGGTGGCCAAGATTTGGCGCTTAATGATAGACTTCTCAAGCGCGTTCAGCGTGCCGTGCTCAGCTGCTGTGGCTTCAGCGAGTCACAGAAGGATGACTTTGCATTTATTTTCAAAATGACATCTCTTGACGCTGGGCTGCCACCTCATGCGGATCACTGGGTTGTGTTCAAGACGATTGGAGCGAAGCGTAACTGGCACCAAGATGTTATCCTTGTAAGTTTCCGCTGCTGACTATGGCCGCATATTCTAACTTCAAAACAGTACTACATTGCATTGCTGCGTGAGGCCACTACCTCATCTGCTCTTGTCAGTCTGGCCGAGAGGTCTGCCAAGGGCCTCCAGACTGGTGCCTTGTCTGCATTCGGCAACATTGAGATTGAGTATCCCAAGGACGTCTCAAACATGTCTCTTTCTGCTGTGGGAGAAATTGAGTGGCACGCCATTGAGGCACTGCTTCGAAAGGTCTTGGAATGAAGACTGTTTCACTTAACTGCAACATTCAGTATTCAACCGGTGCAAATCATTAGAAAGCTCTGACTACGCTATATCCAAGAACAAGAGTTGGAATCACCGCTGCTGCTGCACAAGTTTGCACTTATTTTTGTGGCTTGCTTCTCAGGGTCACTCATGTACTATAGATCGTTTTGTTGTCATTTTCTCTGCAGCCTATACCTGACAGTTAAGGTCAAAGATTGCGAGACCGCCGTATTTCTGCTGACATTACCACACCTTAACTCATGTACTATATATCAACCTTCTCATCATTTGCTCTTCGCCTATATACTTGGGGGTTGAGGTTCAAGATGGTTGGAATATGGTGTTTCTACCGATATTACCAGGCGTATCGAATTCTTATAGGGTGACACTTCAGTCCGATTGCCTTTATTGGTTATTATAGGAACTGCGTGTAGTTATCTGGAGAATAAAAGTTTCTTGCTCCTTTATGCGATAGCTCTTTGACGTGAAGCGGACCAAGGTCAAATATTTGTATTGCATGTCCTGTGATTTTCGACAACCGTATTTCACCACAAAGACCATTAAACTTTCAATATCCAACACTCATTCCATCCACCCCTGCATGGGTCAAGTTATTTATAATAAAATATATCTGTTACCTGTGTACGTCGAAGTATCAGATGGCATCCTCAGCATTGCCTTCGCTCGCTCCGAGCTTTGTCGCCAAAAAATCTGCAATTTTACATGACCTGTCAACCCCAGCATCTTCTTATGAGGATGCATCACCAAAAGGATCTGTTGATACCGCGATCGTGGAACTGATTGACGGAATCAATAAATTAAATGGGTTTGTTACAACCAGTAGCTGCGCAGGGAGGATCAGTGTCTTTGTTGAAGGAAAGAAAAAGAGCGAGGACCCCCAAGTTGATGAAGACCCTACGAATGACGTAGAAGGCAGAGGGCAGAGCAGTCAGGACAAAGAGACCATAGCTGGCACTGGTGGGAAAGGCGGAGGCGGAAAATGGCTGTATGTCTCTCATGATCCTTTTACCTTCGAAAGTGGGCTGGATTTGGCAGCGGCTTTGGGCATGACGAGGACGGGAGACAAGGAGAGCGCCTGGGAAGGACAGAGGCTCGTGAGATTTAAATTTGAACCGATGGTAAGTTATTTTCTATACCTATGTGTTTTATGTGTATCATCTTGCTTTTGTTAAATCTGAAATCTATTCTACATACATAAACCAAACTGTTTGGTGGCCGTCGTCTTTTTCATACTAATGTTTCATAGATTCTTCACATTCTCACGGCGTCATTGGAACATGCACAAGCTATTTTAAAGGCAGGCCTTGCAGCAGGATTTAGAGAATCTGGCGCAATAAACTTGACAAACTCTTCTTCAGCAACACCCATGGTTGCTATTCGGAGCATGGGGCTCGGTCTGGAATCTATGGTGGGGCTGCTCGACAGTAATGACGAGGCGATATGTTTTGTGTCAGAGAAATCCCTGGAGGGTTTATTGTCGATATCTAATGAGAGGTTCGAAGAGAATTCTAGGCGGAAACAGAGATTCTGGAAGGCCCTTCAGGATGGTATCCAGGCTGGAAGCTCAGGGGATGGGCTGAAAAAGAAGCGTGGTGAAGACGGAGGAGATTGGGAGGATAAGGAGGTGAGGAGAGAGAGGTTAATGCGAGAGGGACTGGAGAGGCGCAAGGCGAAAAAGGAGTCTACCAATACTGAGCCAACATAGTGTAATTTAACTTGCAATAGAAAGACTACTAGCCGAACCTGGGGCCTGAAACGGGTAGCAGCAAGACATTTGAGAAGATGGTGAGGAAATATCGGTCCATATAGCTTATATTTTGGCTACATGCTGTCTACACACTGTTGATGAACCTTCGTGGTGGCAGATCGAGGGCCGAATGGCAGGTGCTGAGAACTCCTGCCTAGCACACGACAGTGCTTGAAGATTGTGGCCTTTGCAAAATCACCTAAAGTATCTTCAGGTAGCTTGGCCACATCCCTATCCGATTTTGGTAGTTCGGGACGCCACAATTCTCTCCAGTCAGGCGCGAGATTCTTATTCCTCCTGCTGTACGAATGGGTTGGCGATCGGTTCGCTCCCATCTACTGGGCTGACCAGCACCAGAAGTGTTCCTCTTGCCACTACCAATCCCAATGATCGCGTAGTCTCGTTTCCGTCGTCATCTACAAGATTGGGTCAGCGGTGTAAATAATGGGGTTGTAAGGTGCGGACCTCGTAAGACTTCCTGCACATCATCCAATACCAAATTCATCAACGCGTCGTAACCTTTTAATGCGCCAGTAACTAAAAAGACCAGAAGTTAGCATGAGTCTAGTATACACAGAGCTATTCTTCGAGGCGTATGCTTCTTCAGGTGCTTCTCAAAGCCAGTCGTCTCATGCGACTAGTTCAGACGCTTATCGAACTCATTCGAGGCTGATGCTAGGAGAATCGCTCACCTTCTCTGCCGCCATTGAACTTCACTGTAATCCTCTTATCCATATATTTGCTCAAATCGAGAATGTTTTCCTTCTTTGGCCGTTCCTGTTGCTGATTGTGCCCGCCGCGCCCTCCACCTCCGCCGCGCCCACCTCTGTGATCGCCTCCACGCCCGCCTCCACGTCCACCACCACGTCCACCGCGAGACTGGGAGCCCTGATGTTCGGACATTGACTAGTTTGTGCAATGTTGTAATTGCACTTTGTGCTTTCGAATCGCGGGGTTTGGGCTTCGGCGAGTGGATTATCTGGGAATAACTTTGATACAGGTTGTTCCACCTGGTCGTCCGGCGGAGCTTGGGCCGCCGCTAACCCTAAGCGGGAAGTTTTGGGAGGAGCGGGACCTCCAGCGGAACTCGACTTCTTGTGTGCGCCGCTGAAAGCAATACCCCTCCGAACGTTCGAGACCGACCCTACGCAGTTGGAAATATATCTAGAGACCGAGAGAATCCAGTGAACATTTCATTTCACACAAGTCCGCCCCTGACATCCCGCCTAAGTTGCCAGCAAATTGCAGTTCCGCCGCCACTTCCTCCCCGCTCCGCGCCGCTGCATATCAAACGCCTTCACATAGGAAAGGAGGGAGGAGGCTCAACCGCTCCAAGGCTCTATCATATTCCAGATTTCAACGTGGCATCCGAAATGGATACTGCAGAGGCCCCTGGGGGAAAGCGAAAGCGTAGTATATCCACAGCCATGCCTCAGCAAACAAGACAGCCAGTGCAGCCCCAAACGCCAGGTACGTCACACAGATCTCCAAGCGTCTCTCGTTCTCTGCAGTTTTCATCACACATGGAACTCGCTTTTAGAAGCCAGCACCTTGACAGAACACTGCCATACTACTTGTAACACATCGCAAGTTCAAAGTAAAATCACGTGTATATATATATCACGTGCAGATTTCAATGGCCTGTCGAGCTGTGTTGATGCGCATCATTTACTGGTTATGAACTGCAGCTGATTGATCTAGGCAATGTTGCTCAAATAAACTACCTGGCAAAAGCGAGAAGTGGCAAGATGCGGCTGATAGAAGGCGATGCAGATGATTTCGGCAACATACTCGGCCTCATTGACGACTACGAAGGTTAGTAATTACTTGTATAGCTTGCTTATGCATTAGTTGACAATGATAGGGGTGCTCCAGCGCCATGAGAGTCTCGCAGCAAATTTGGGGGCGAAGCTTGTTGGCCCACTGCTCTTAAAATCGCTGGATAAACTTTTTGAGGGCCCAATTAAAGTAACCACGACCTATCCTGCCGAAGCCGTATCCATAACCTGGCTCGATGTCCTTGATTTCGCAAGATCAACGCCGCAGAATTTTGTTCTAAGTGAATCAAGGAGCGGTGGCAGAGTGTGCCAGTTCTGGATCAATCAATGTAGCGTTGAAATATCGGAAGATGACTACAGATTGATTATATCAGGCGCACCGGAAAGAATGATTCCAACCCAGCCGATTGTTGACGATGAAGTTGCAGAGCTTGGCACAATGGATATCCTAGAGCAACGCCTTTCAATGCTCATAAAGCGGGCAGACCTTGTTGCGGCTCGAGCGAGGCAGTTGAATTACCACCTCAAAGGTAGAAAATCTGCCATAGCAAGCCGCCGAGCAGTTGCACAATCACCAGACCAAACTGGTGCAAGCTCATCGACCCAGTTCATGACAAACCAGGCGCAGGCTTCCACAAGCAATGGTGAGGGTCGCTCGATCCACCTTGATTTACTTCGGCAATTCCAGCATGATGATCGAAAGGGGATGCCGTCACGCATTAAAGGTAGCCATTCTCAAACAGACGCCGCAGGCTCGCCAGTATCGGGAGGATCTCCAACACCAACCAGTTTCGGCAGGCGCATAACAGCTCCAATGTCATCCGGAGCCGATGATGGAACCGGGGGACAGTATCGACCTTTGATCGCCGCCCGGATAGAAAAAATGAACCGGAACGACCCGATCTGGCCTCCTTGCGATCGATGCAGGCGCTTACGTATGGAATGCACCAAATATCTCACAGCATGTGGCGGCTGCACAAAGAAACATGCGAAATGTTCTTGGCGAGATATCACTGAAGAAGAAATTGCGTTCCTGATCCAGATCCCAGAGTCCTCTATTGAAAACGAAGATGGAGGTCTTGCAGTAGCAGACATGAATGCTAACCTGGACCCAGACTTACGTCTTATGAATGGCGGAGGGATGCACCTGGGTGGCCATGGTAGTGAAGGTCTTATTAGCCCTGGCGACGGCAAAAGAGGTGATGTTTTATCAGATGAGCACTCTATCTTGACGCAGATGGCATCCGCCGCAGCTACTGAAGGAAACCGCTAGGCAGCTAACACAAACTTCTTATGTTGTCTAATGTCATCTATAATATTAGTAAAATGCGAATACCATTTACAATTTTGTCCATATATTTTGCCACAGGAGGCGGATCATGTGATGCAGATTTGCTACCCCGCGCCTACCCGCGGTGACTCGTAGCACGCCAAACAAAAAAATAACCAATGACTCAACCACCAAGGGAACCGCAACCCAACTAAAATATTTAATTACACTGCATTGGAAACGGCTATTTGTACATTCAGTCATACCAATCGAATATACAAAACTTTGGGTCATATACTAATTGTAATCTACGAAGTATATTTCAAAAGGCAACACTACCAAGTGTTACCCCGCCATCTTAACAATGCCGATGTACGGAGGTAACCCCAGACGAACAACCTAAGCCACTGCTAATTATCAAACTGGTAGGCTTGCAGACCCGTCCAAGAAATACAAGAGGTTTCCACCTTTGAAACTTGAAAACCGCACATGGCCGAGCAAGACAATCGACAAGCCGCCGCGATGGCTCGCAACAGACTTGCGTGATGGCAACCAGAGTTTGGTGGACCCCATGGTAAGGGCATATACAACCTGTCCATGTAACTGTCAGCTAATTGTCTGTAGGATGGCGAGCAAAAATGGAAGTACTTCCAGATGCTCGTGGAGCTCGGCTACAAGGAGATTGAGGTTTCGTTCCCATCTGCGTCC
Source organism: Pseudogymnoascus sp. BL308 (assembly GCA_001630595.1). Taxonomy (NCBI): domain Eukaryota; kingdom Fungi; phylum Ascomycota; class Leotiomycetes; order Thelebolales; family Thelebolaceae; genus Pseudogymnoascus; species Pseudogymnoascus sp. BL308. The sequence goes on along the minus strand of LMYD01000226.1, from coordinate 16,416 downwards.
CAAACCGACTTCGATTTCACACGCCGACTTGTCGAGACCCCAGGCGCAACACCGGACGATGTCTGGCTCCAGGTCCTCTCCCCATGTAGGGAAGACTTGATTCGCCGAACCGTCGACTCTCTCAAGGGGGCCAAGAAGGCCCTTCTCCATTTATACCTCGCCACTAGCGAATGCTTCCAACGCATTGTGTTTGGATTCACACAGGAGGAGGGTATTGCTTTGGCAGTGAAGTGCACGAAGTATGCTCGCTCAATCACAAAAGACGATCCGTCACAAGCCGGCACAGAATGGGCATACGAGTTCAGCCCCGAAACCTTCTCGGATTCCAGCCCAGAGTATGTCATAAGAATCTGTGAAGCCGTCAAGGAGGCTTGGGGACCGACAGAGGAGAACCCGATTATCTTCAACCTTCCCGCCACAGTTGAGATGTCTACACCAAACGTCTACGCAGACCAAATTGAATATTTCTGCACAAATATTACTGAGAGAGAGAAGATCTGTGTCTCTTTACATCCACACAACGACAGAGGATGCGCTGTGGCAGCCGCCGAGTTGGCTCAGATGGCTGGTGCCGACAGGGTTGAGGGATGTTTGTTTGGAAATGGTGAGCGTACGGGAAATGTTGATCTTGTCACTTTGGCACTCAACCTCTATACGCAAGGTATCCACCCAGGGATTGATTTCTCTGATCTCAACAAGGTCATCGACGTGGTTGAGGTTAGCAACAAGATCCCTATCCACCCTCGAGCTCCATATGGTGGACAGCTTGTGGTCTGTGCCTTCAGTGGCTCTCACCAGGACGCTATCAAGAAGGGCTTCCACCTTCGGAAAACTGCCACTGATGATACCTTGTGGCAAGTCCCATACTTGCCACTTGACCCTGCCGATATTGGCAGAACCTACGAGGCCATCATTCGTGTCAACTCTCAGAGTGGCAAGGGAGGTGCGGCATGGATCATTCTTCGCAATCTTGAATTGGATCTTCCTCGTGGTTTACAGGTTGAATTCAGCAAGGTCGTTCAGGTCAAGGCCGACGCCGTTGGCCGGGAACTCCTATCGAGCGAAATTTCAGACCTTTTCGAGAAGACATACTTCTTGAAAGAGAACCCGAGATTTAACTTGGTCGACTACACTATCTCGGCTGATAGGTCTAGCTCACCGGCGCCACCCGCTGCTGGAAAGACTCAAGACACCAAGAACATGAGAAGAAGATTCGAAGGTGTCGTTTCCATTGATGGAGAAGAGCATAAATTGAAAGGAATGGGCAACGGACCTATCTCTTCTCTCGCAAACGCTCTTTCGTCGATCGGTATTGATCTTGATGTGCAAGATTACAAGGAGCATGCTATTGGAAAAGGAAAGGGGGTCAAGGCTGTTTCGTATATTGAATGCACAGCTGCTGGATCATCGCATAAGGTGTGGGGTGTTGGAATCGACGAGGATGTTGTTCAGTCCTCGTTGATCGCTCTCTTGTCTGCTGCATCAAGCGTGAGTTACTATTCTCCTCTCTACAATAACAAAAAACTTTATTCCAAGTACTAATTTTTTAAAGTTTATCACGAGCAGGCCAAACACCCCGATTCCATTCCGCCCCACGAGCAGTGGACGTTGATACCAATTATGTGTAGTCGCTATTACGCTTTGTGGTAGTAATCGCCAGGCTGCTTTTGCATCGGATGTCAAAAAAATAATAGAAACAGATGGAAAACAAAAGTAGTTCTCTTAGTGCATATTTGATTACTAGTCTCTTTGACTTGACATAGCTCGGGGCTCAAAATAGTAGCATGGAAGGCAAACATAGTTTGGATAAGCATTTCGGAAAAGCAAACAAAATAAAAAAACAAGGCCTTTGTTTCGGGCATGACAGAAATCATAACCTCTTCTACGTATTCACTCCTGGCCTTAGGCAGTGTAACATTCATAACCTGCAAATCAACAAATACCGTGACACCAAACCTGCTGGTCGACGAGAGCCGAATAGGAGACGCACAGGAGACAGCCCACTAAATCACGTGTCAATAGATGTGACAGAATAGGGCCGATCTGTGATTTGTCTGTTAGACGAGGGGTTTACGCCAAACGCGGCCGGCAGCCAAACAATCTTTGCCTGTGAAGCTGGTCATCGAAGCACTCTTTGTCCAAGTGCTACAGATCAGGAAATCTGCCAACCTAAACCTACAAATTCTTTCTTTTACGTATTTTACAGCAGCAAGAAAAGTGAGCTTCTTAAGCTTGACCGCCTCACAAGCGGCGTCTACTTCGGGCAATCGTTAACCCCATTACCGCAGGTATCCACCAATAAAGTCTCGCTTCAAGAAAGCCCCGTCAACATCATCTCGTAGCCTGAGATTGTAATTTCAAGTCGTTGTCATCTAGCAACGCCAAAGACTCAAAATACAACAGACATTTTACAAACGCTTTGTGCGTTGATCGGTGTATTTATTCAACCCGGCCACCACCACAGACCTCCCTCCACACCGAATCTCAGCTGCAAATATGGATGTTAATGCCGTCCTCGAGGGGACGTTGTCAGCAGGTTAGCCCCCCCGCACAACAACTCCTTTTCTTTCAACTTCTAGGTTTGAACCCTGCTGACGAGTTTTAGATGCGAATATCCGTGGAAATGCTGAGCAACAGTTGACACAAGCTGCCGACGCCAATTTCGTATGTGACCCCCCTTTGGCTCACCCCTCAGAAGAGCCTCATTCGAGTATACCCCCTTTGCTAACTTCTGAATTTAGTCTGCATACGTCACGACCCTCGTCACACAGCTTGCGAGCGAAACCGCAGCAAAGCCTATACGTGTAGCAGCTGGTTTAGCTCTTAAGAACGCCTTCTCTGCCCGAGAGTACGCCCGTTTACGTGAGGTCCAGGAGAAATGGCTTCAGCAAGTTGACGCAGACACCAAGAAGGGTGTGAAAGATATTACACTCCAAACTCTTTCTTCGGAAAACGCACAAGCTGGCCAGGCTGCGGCGCAAGTTATTGCATCGATAGCTGCCATCGAGCTTCCCAGGGAACAATGGTCCGAGCTTATGCCAACTTTGGTTCGCAATGTTGGAGAGGGTGCCGATCATCTTAAGCAGTCGTCCCTTACCACAATTGGTTTCATTTGCGAGAGCGAGGACCAAGATCTACGAGACAGCCTGGTGCAGCACTCGAATGCTATTTTGACTGCTGTTGTCCAGGGTGCCCGCAAGGAGGAGACCAATGACGAGGTCCGCCTCGCAGCTATTTCGGCCCTTGGCGACTCTTTGGAATTTGTTAAGGAAAACTTCAAGAATGAAGGAGAGCGCAATTATATTATGCAGGTGGTCTGCGAAGCCACACAAGCAACAGACTCTCGCATCCAAGAGGGCGCCTTCGGATGCCTCAACAGAATTATGTCATTATACTACGAGACCATGCGTTTCTATATGGAGAAGGCTCTGTTTGGCCTGACAATTATGGGAATGAAGAGCGAGGACGAGGATGTCGCAAAGCTTGCCGTTGAGTTCTGGAGCACGGTTTGCGAGGAGGAGATTGCCATCGAAGATGACAATGCACAGGTTGACTCCGCGGACCAAATGAGGCCGTATTACAACTTCAGCCGCGTGGCCACAAACGAAGTTGTCCCCGTTCTTCTCACTCTTCTCACAAAACAAGATGAGGACGCTGCCGACGAGGAGTACAACATCTCCCGCGCTGCTTACCAATGTCTTCAGCTTTATGCTCAGTCTGTTGGAGGATTAGTTATCCCACCTGTGCTTGCATTCGTTGAGGCAAACTTACGCCAGGAAGATTGGCACCACCGTGACGCAGCCGTGTCTGCTTTCGGCGCGATTATGGAAGGCCCAGATGAGAAGGTCCTCGACCCAATCGTGAAGCAAGCACTCCCTGTGCTCATTGATATGATGGCAGACAGTGTCCTCCAAGTGCAAGACTCTGCCGCCTACGCATTGGGCCGCATCTGCGAGGCTTGCTCGGAGTCAATCGACCCAGCTCTTCACCTTCCTGCGTTGATCTCGTCTCTCTTCACCGGATTGGCGAACAACCCAAAGATGGCCGCATCATGCTGTTGGGCACTGATGAACCTTGCAGAGCGCTTTTCTGGCGACATTGGCTGCCAGGAGAACCCATTGTCTCCCCACTTCAACGAGAGTGTCTCGCGTCTCCTCCAAGTCACCGAGCGCCCTGACGCGGATAACCAGCTGCGCACTGCGGCTTACGAGGTTCTTAACACTTTCGTCATGAACGCCGCCCAGGACAGCCTCCCAACTGTGGCATCTCTTTCCGATGTCATCCTCAAGCGCTTGGAAGGCACTATCCCTCTCCAGGCCCAGGTCGTCAGTGTTGAAGATCGCATCACCCTCGAGGAGATGCAGACCAGCCTTTGCAGCGTCCTCCTTGCGATTGTCCAGCGCCTGGAGAAAGAGATTGCCCCGCAATCCGATCGCATCATGCAGGTTCTCCTCCAGATTCTCAACACCGTGGGCCCCAAGTCGTCTGTTCCTGATGCAGTATTCGCCACTGTTGGAAGCTTGGCAAATGCTCTCGAGGAGTCTTTCGCGCCATACATGGAGGCTTTCGCTCCATTCCTTTACAACGCGTTGACCAACCAAGAGGAGCCAGCCCTCTGCTCAATGGCAATCGGTCTCGTCAGCGACGTTACCCGTTCCATGGGCGCCCAGTGCGAGCCATACTGCGATACCTTCATGAACTACCTGCTAAACAACCTGAGGAGCACCGCCCTGGCAAACCAGTTTAAGCCTGCTATCCTTCAATGCTTCGGCGATATTGCTGGAGCTATTGGTGGAGCATTCGAGAAGTACCTCTCGGTTGTTGCACAAGTGCTTCAACAAGCTGCAACCGTCCAGGCCAGCCCAGATGGTTCTTACGAGATGTACGACTACGTGATGTCTCTTCGCGAGGGTATTATGGACGCCTGGGGTGGTATCATTGGTGCCATGAAGTCCAGCGATCAATCGGCTCTTCTTTCGCCATATGTCGAGTCCATTTTCCAGCTACTCAACGGTGTCTACGTTGACCAGAACCGCAGCGAGGGCTTGATGAGATCGGCCATGGGTGTTATTGGGTAAGTTTCGACCGCCACTAACATATATTTACTTTTACTAACAGCATTTCAGTGATCTGGCAGAAAGCTTCCCCAACGGAGAGTTCTCTCAATTCTACCGCGCCGATTGGTTGACTTCGATGATCCGCGAGACCCGTTCCAACAGAGAGTTCCAGTCACGAACGATTGACACCGCCAGATGGGCCCGTGAGCAAGTCAAACGCCAGATTGGTGGCTCCCAGACCGTCCACCAGACTTGAGCCGGCCAACGCCAGTCCAAATACACTTCTGTTTCTGGTTCTAGGGTTGGCGTATCGTCATTCACATAGAACTCGTCACCAGCGTCCGTTATTTCCCCCAATATTTCAATAATATCTTACAAAGCAGCCAGGTCATTCAGAGGGGTCTTGTCCTCGACCGGCGTTTTTGATTAATCGGTCAAGTGATCGGTCCCCAGTACCCTCACCAGCACATTTCTAGCACCATGTACAAAAGAACCCCTATACCCCTTTCACAACACACATTTCATACGTTAGAAGATTATGAGGCCATGTCACCGAAGATATTCATGTATTCCCCAACTTTATGTAATAGTCATTCCAAGACTTTAATTGGATGGCTGGTGGCTGGCGAGGTGCGATAGAGGAGGGCGGCGGAGGAAAAGGTAGAAGGAAAACGCTTCGCAAGAAAGTTCTTGTGCACAAGCTGGCTGGAGGTAGGATGTCTGCTTTCAAGCCTCATGGAGTCGGAGGAGCGTGGATTGGACGAATGACGACCAGTGTAGAGAGAACCCCCAATCAATGAACGCACACATTCCCATGAAATAATATAACTCAGTTGCATATGTGCCTTTTCGATTTGAGCAGTGCATTTTCAGGCTTACTCCAGGGATAATATGCTATCTTGTTCGCTATATACACGTAATACCCTACCTTATGCGGTCTTAATCCACTCCTGTAGAACCTCCACGACCACGCCGTTGTCCTCATCCTGAGACAGGCCACTCACAATAACCACAGCCACCGGGGCCTCCACACCCTTCACTCGCACTGGGACAGCACCGCCGTGGATAGCGTACTTGGACGCATCAGTTGGGCTCAAGCCAAACTTGGCAGCGAAAGCCTTCTCATCGCCCTTCAACTTCTGGCCCATGTACCAGCTCGATACGCCGAAACGGAAGACAGTCTGCGCTTTACGCGCGACCCAGACTTCATTGTCTGGCGACACACCCGCCCTGGCCGAGCATTGGAAGAGAGTTCTTGTTGGGGATAAGGGGGCGACGAGTCCGCTGGGCGCAACGATGCTGATTAATGCTGGCTTGGAGGCAGCGGCGAGGCGCTTTTGGAGAAGGAGGCCGAGGTCGAAGGCATCGCTGGTGGTGAAGTGGGGGACGACGAGGGATTCCTCGATGCGGAGGATCTCGGCGAGCTGGTGGGATGGTTAGGCCTGTGTAGGTATAGGGGCAGTAGTGCGGGTTGGAACTTACATCTGTGGCCGACTTTGCGACGGGCTTAAATTCCGCTGAAGACATGTCTGGTAGGATGGCTTATGGTGGGGTAAAAATATTGTAGAATCAGGGTGCGGGGTAACGATTGCGACACGACCACAGAAGCGACTGTCTATGTATGAGATGCTGATTGGGGCTTCGGAGCTGTAATTGTTGTTCCTAGCTCGATTGATATGCAATATATACAAATGGCGTTTTTCGTGAAGTATAAATTGTCGAGGCGTTGAGATATTTGCCTATTATGTTAACCCATATATTTTTCTATTGCTCATCTGCATAAGTGGATAATGTTGAGACTGAGTGGGTGGATGACGTGACCCTGAAACATACATGGTAGATACAGACACAGATACATCACCCTGACGACCTTTTTTTTGAACGGCAGGTTTATAGTTATCCGGCGCAGCCTTTTTTTTATGAATTTGAAGGCTGGAATAAGTAGCTGAGAGGCTTCTCCTGGATATATCATCCGACTTTCCTTATTTCATTCGTTTGCCCATTCACACTCTCTCCAACTCATCTACCGACACCCGGGTGTCCGGCAAAAAAGTAGGGGATTGTCGCTTACTTAGCAAGGCGGTGAGGAACGTGGGGTATGCATGAAGCGGCACAAATAATTATTGCTCGGCGTTTGCTTTGTCACACATGCCAGTGCACTTTTTGAGGCACTCGTGCATAATATCAACCGCGTTTCATCCCTTGATCGGGTTGGGCAAAGGGCTATAAGCGACGACCACAGCACCCAGAACGTCTTGCGAGACGAAAAGAGTGTTGTCGAAGCTACGCCTGGCCCTGGAGTCCAGAGCAGATCTTCTTCGCCATGGATCCGGCCGTTACCAATGAGCTCACCAAGCTCGACGATGGCATTGCCTTTCGAGCTTCTCCCGACTACTTCCACCACACATGGGCCCGTACATTCTACTCTGCGCCTGAACTGTACATACAGCCTCAATCGGTGGAAGAGGTCGAGAAAGTGACTACGCTGGCCCGACGATGCCGACGACGCATCACAACCGTTGGCTCCGGCCACTCGCCGTCCGACTTGACCTGCACTTCAAGCTGGATGGTGAACCTGGATAAGTTTAATAAGATACTCTCAGTGGACAGAGAGACCGGGCTCGTGACTATGCAAGCTGGGATACGCCTCTTTCAGCTTTCGGAGGAACTGGACAAGCTTGGTCTGGCTATGCCCAACCTCGGCAGTATCAACGAGCAGTCAATTGCTGGCGCCATTTCTACTGGGACTCACGGCTCGTCTTTGCTTCACAGCATTCTCTCTTCTTCGGTTACTCGGCTCCGGATCACCCTCTCGAACTCGCAAACAGTCACTTGCTCGCCAGAGGAGAATGAGGATCTGTTCCGGGCCGCGCTCTGTTCACTTGGCGCTCTCGGCGTTGTCACGGAAATCACTTTCCTGGCCGTTCCAGCGTTCTCACTCCATTGGCAGCAAACGGTGTATCCCCACAAGCACGTTTTGGACACATGGAACTCTAATCTCTGGACACAAGGCGAGTTCGTGAGGGTATGGTGGTACCCGTATACTCGCCGTGCAACTGTTTGGCATGCCTCGAAAACTACGGAACCTGCTTCAGACGCGTCACATAAAGCTGCTTCCTTCGATTCTTCTTTCGGTTATCATGTCTACCACAACCTACTATACATTGCACAATGGGTCCCCAGAATTCTCCCGTGGGTGGAATGGTTCATAACTGGATGGCAATTTGGGTTTTCAGTAGGACCAGAGACTACCATCGAGGCAATTCAGCCATCGCGGCAGGCTCTCCTCATGGACTGTCTATACAGCCAAACTGTGAACGAGTGGGCCATCCCACTTCGCAATGGACCAACTGCTCTTCGCCGCCTAACGTCTTGGCTCAACCAACTCAAGCCTACGGATCCCGAATACGTTGAACATGGTATCCCGTACAGCGCAAAGGGACTTTGGGTTCATGCACCTATCGAAGTCCGCGTCAGTGATACAACTATCAAGTTGGAGAACAAGGACGGCTCTTCACGGAAATCGGTTCGCCCACACCTCGACACATCTGCCAAGGACGGGCCAACTCTCTATCTCAATGCAACTCTCTACCGGCCTTACAACATGGATCCTCCTTGCCTCGCACGATACTATCAAGCCTTCGAATATCTAATGAGAGAGCTTGACGGCAGACCTCACTGGGCAAAGAACTTCGAGACCACGAACAAGGAGCTAAAGGAAATGTACGGCGACGACCTAAAGTCATGGCTCAATGTCAGAAACGAGGCCGACCCCGAAGGGATGTTTGTTGGCGCGTGGCACAGACAGAATATCTTGGGCGAGGAACAGCCAAGACTTGCACTCGAAGAAGCCGAAGTTGACAGAAAGCCCATGCGAAAAGGTGGCGTTGAGATCTTCGGAGAGCTAGCCTCTAAAACTGCACAAAAGGAGCGCGATGATGCAGGAGAGTCGCCTATTGCCGTTTCTGAAAATGTCTCCAGCTACTCAAGCCAATCGAGCTTCGACTTCCTCAGTAACAGCGAGGCTACAGAAACCCAAAATCTGCCGAACTACAGCACAAACGGGACAAAGGGCAAGGGACTTGCAGAAGCAATGGAACAAGTGGCTGGGAACCCTGAAGCCGCTGAAGATGCGACTAAGTTGGCCACAATTGCCACATTGAACAGCAGCATATCCAGTATTGAAGCTGTTCTCCGCGACCTCGCTGACAGCCAGACTACTACCAGGTCCGAGTACACTGCTTCGTCGACGCCGGACATTTCTTTCCAGGAGAAATCCGAGGACATTACCTCTGGATCCGAAGAAGCTGCTGCTGTGAACGAAGCTGCACTTGTGGAGGAATTTTGGATAGGTGCAGCTGCCGCGAAAGCAGAAGAAGCCGCTGCGAAGGAAGCTGCCGCCAAGGAAGCTGCCGCGAAGCAAGAAGAAGCTGCCAACGAACAAGCCGCTAAGGAAGCTGCTGTCAAAGAGCAATCTGCAAAGGAAGCTGCCGCGAAGGAGCAAGCTGCCAAGGAGCAAGCTGCAAAGGAGCAAGCTGCAAAGGAACAAGCTGCAAAGGAAGCTGCGCTGAAGGAGCAAGCCGCCAAGGAAGCTGCCGCCAAAGAGCAAGCTGCAAAGGAAGCTGCCCGGAAGGAGCAAGCAGCCAAAGAACAAGCAGCCAAGGAGCAAGCTGCCAAGGAAGCTGCCGCCAAAGAACAAGTTGCAAAGGAGCAAGCCGCAAAGGNGAGCAAGCCGCCAAGGAGCAAGCAGCCAAAGAGCAAGCCGCCAAGGAGAAAGCTGCTAAGGAAGAAGCTGCCCGGAAAGAACAGGCTGCAAAGGAGCAGGCTGCCAAAGAGCAAGCCCTAAAGGAGCAGGCCGCAAAGGAAGAAGCTGTCCGAAAGGAGCAAGCTGCCAAGGAACAGGCCGCAAAGGAAGAAGCTGCTCGGAAGGAGAAAGCCCTAAAGGAGCAGGCTGCCAAGGAGGAAGCTGCCCGGAAGGAGAAAGCCCTGAAGGAGGAAGCCGCTCGGAAGGAGCAGGCTGCCAAGGAGCAAGCTGCAAAGGACGAAGCTGCCCGGAAGGAGAAAGCTGCTAAGGAACAAGCTGCAAAGGAAGAAGCTGCCCGGAAGGAACAGGCTGCTAAGGAGCAAGCTGCAAAGGAAGAAGCTGCCCGGAAGGAGAAGGCTGCCAAGGAACAGGCTGCCAAGGAAGAAGCTGCCCGGAAAGCAGAAGCTGCTGCAAAGGAGAAAGCTGCCAAAGAGCAAGCCCTGAAGGAGCAAGCCGCAAAGGAAGAAGCTGCCCGGAGGGAGCAAGCCCTAAAGGAGAAGGCTGCTAAGGAGCAAGCTGAAAAGGAAGAGGCTGCCCGGAAGGCAGAAGCTGCTGCAAAGAAGCAAGCTGAGAAGGAAGAAGCTACCCGGAAAGCCGAAGCTGCTGCAAAGGAAAAAGCTGCTAAGGAACAAGCTGCTAAGGAACAAGCTGCTAAGGAACAAGCTGCTAAGGAACAAGCTGCCAAAGAGCAGGCCCTGAAGGAGCAGGCTGCAAAGGAGGAAGCTACTCGGAAAGAGAAGGCTGCTAAGGAACAGGCTGCTAAGGAACAGGCTGCTAAGGAAGAGGCTGCCCGCAAGGCAGAAGCTGCCGCAAAGAAGCAAGCCGAGAAGGAAGAAGCTACCCGGAAAGCAGAAGCTGCTGCGAAGGAGAAGGCTGCGAAGGAACAGGCTGCGAAGGAACAAGCTGCCGCGAAGAAAGAAGCTACCCCCAAGGAAGAAACTGCCCGGAAGCAAGCAGCTGCCACGAAGATTCCAGTTCCCGCTAAGAAAGCGGCTTCCCCCAAGAAAACAGCTGCTGCTAAGAAAACCGCTACAGCAGATGAGCCGGCCAAGGACGCTGAACAAACTGCGACTACGCAACAGGCGCAACAGCCCGAAGGCACGAAAGCGAGGCGTCTATCGTTCGCCAAGGTAGCTGCCCTCACCACCGAGGAAGCACCGAAATCCACCGAGCCCGTCGCCCCAGTCCTAGACCTCCATCACCTTCCAGAGCCATCCCCGCAGACCAGTGGGCGCCACTTCCTCCCTCTCCAATCCCGTCCAAACGGCGCGCATGCCAAGTCCAAGGCATCCACCAAGGAGGCAGCGTCCCCGAAGGCAGCTGAGAAGGAGCAGCAAAGCACCTCCACCACCACTGATGCCTCAGTCCCACCATCTAAGCGCGAAGCATTCGACCGCAGCGCCTCCACGCGCGCCGCCAAACGCGCCAAGCTCGCCGAGCTAGCCGAGGCGTTCGACCACTCCGAGCCCGTCGCAGCAGTGCAGAAGGAAAACGTGGCACCGCCGGTTGCTAGACCGAACTCGCTCGACGAGCTGCTGGAGGAGCAGGCGAGGGCGAGGGAGGGGAAGCATACGGCCGGGGGGTGGAGGCCGCAGGCGAGACCGAATTCGTTGGATGAGTTGCTTGAGGAGCAGGAGAGGGAGAGGAAGGGGAAGAAGAGTGAGGAGGGGGGGTGGAGACCGCAGCTTAGGGCTAATTCGTAGAGTTTGTTGAGAGGAGGGAGGGGGGAGGGGGTATTTTGATATTTGATTTGATTTGGTGTGTATTATACTGCTGAGTACTATCTCTGGCGTCGGAGGAAGACTAGATTTGTCGCTATAGAATCTCCATGCAAGAATTCTCTACTTATATCGCAAGATATCACTGTTGCATAGATGTGTCAAACATGTACTTGACGTCTAGAATCATTTGCTAAGATGTAAATTTTTTACTTAGCCAATAGCGTGTAAGGCTCCTGCTTCTATACGCCTAAGAACAGTGCTGAGTATATGCACAGGAATGTTTAGGGATGGTTTTTTACCTGGCCAATAAAGTTTATGTTAACAGGTTGGCCCTATGGTTTTCAAAAGCGTTTTGTTAAGCCTCATACCACAAATTGTGGTATGCTAAGCCGTAAATATTTTACTTAGCCAATGGCGTGTAAGGCTCCTGCTTCTATACGCCTAAGAACAGTGCTGAGTATATGCACAGGAATGTTTAGGGATGGTTTTTTACCCAGCCAATAAAGTGTATGTTAACAGGTCGGCCCCATGGTTTTCACAGCATTCCTACAGCATTCATGCCCAACTGTGTTTTGGGGTACAGAATGCTAAGCCGTAAAATTTTAAGGTTAGTAGGGGGGCAGCGAAATCAAATGGTAGTAGGGACAGCTAACTAAGGCAGTGTGTGCGTCCTAATGAATCTGTTTCGTCTTTGTAGAATCGAGTAATTAGTTTGATCGTTATCATCTACTCTATCTGCCCGTCTGTCTTCTCTCTCTTGTCTGTCTGTATATCCTCCCTGAAAAACGCCATCTAAAATGCAAAACCCGGCTAGTATGTAGGCAGCCGCCACCTATTCCAGTTGGTATACCAAACTCCATGTCCCCCAGATCCGATCCCATATCTTACCCCCTGATGCTCCGTTACTATATACAAAATCCCCTTCTGGTACCTCCACAAATATATACCGCTGCTCCAACCTCAGCGCAGCAGAGTGATCTCCACCTCACCCCCTTCCAAGGTAACTCTGCAGTAGATGCTCTCACCACGTAAAAGCCTCCTCCACAAAATCAATAACCCCGCATCCCTGAACCTCTCTCACAACCTCACGGACATTATCCGCCAACCCCCCCGGTCCACAAACCGTAACGCACATAGCCCCAACCTGCTCCACAACCTCATTAAGAAGAAGAACGCGAATATTCGGTCGTCCCGGAAACATCTGCACTGTCTGACTCGGACTCGTCACCTCAGCCGCCGACCTCGGCCTCGTAACAAACAACTTAATAACCAACAACTCCCGACGCATCGGCATGCGCAGCAGCTCGTCCATCCACGGACGCACCCACTCCAGGTGTTCGAGGTCGCGGACGATCCAGATGAGCGTGATGCGGCGCGTGGCGATTGTGCCGTGTGGAAACTCCGTTAGGAGCTGGTGCACATGTGAGACCTGGTGGGTGATCCCCGAGGACCCGGCGACGAGGACGCAGTGCCCGTACGAGGCGAGGGAGTGGTGTCCAGCGTAGGGCCCTTCGAAGGCGGCGCGGGTGCGGAGACGGCGAGAGGGCGCGGCGAGGGCGCGGGTGTAGAGGGAGCGCGTCATGCCTGTGTGTGCGGAGATGAGGAAGGAGACGGAGGTGCGGGAGGATTTGGGGATGGGGGAGTCGGGGTACTTTTCGGTGGTGGGGAGCACGTCAGGGGTGTCGATGCTGGTGTGGCTTGTCCAGGCGATCGAGAAGGGGTGGGATTCCCAGGGCTTGATGGCGAGGAAGCGGAGGTAGGCGTGCGAGCCGGGGGCGACGTTGACGTAGGTTGGGAGGTGGAGGGTGACGCGGCAGGATTCTCCGGGGAGGGCTTCGACGGTGGCGTAGGTGCCGCCGCGGGTGGAGTAGTTGTAGTAGATGATGCGGACGACGCGGAAGAAGCGGTCGGCGAACCATATGGCGAATACACCGATTGCGTATGGGAGGAGTTCATATAGGTGGCCCAGCTTGCAGTGAACGCAGACAGCGAGGATGGAAGCGAAGGCGAGGATGATGTGGATGTTGAGGAACGTCTCGTAGAAGGCGTGGCGGAGGGGGGAGGGAGAGGAGAACAAAATGATGACCATAGATCCTGTTCCAATGGTTCCCCACAAGATGAAAGGATCTGTGCTTATTTTTCTAGCCACGCTCGACCAGCCATCGCTGGCAATCTGGGTGATTAGCCAAGCGAGCATGTGGATGATAGATTCGAGGACGACCATCCTTCCCATCCAGCGGTGGAGCAAGTTGTAGGTGTCGAAGCTGATCTTCAGCATGGGGATGAGGGGATTATTCCGTCCAGCGAAGATGACAAGAGGAACCATGTTTGACAGAGCCAGGACACCACTTCTCCCCCGTAGTTGAGCAGCGACAGCCCATTTGTTCTCAATGCTGTAGTCGAGTGCAGCGCAGTATGCGAAGTTGGATAGGAAGTAGACGGTTAGGAGAGCCATGTGGAAACGAGAGGGCAGGGTGCCGACGCTGACAGCAGAGGAAAGACGCATCTCTCTGTTGTGCCTCTTGTTCCCCAGCGGGGCGTAGGTTACATTTCTCTTAATCCATGGCCACCAAGCAGACTGGTTGTCTCTCCAGAATACTTGACGAGCCTCGGGCTTGCCCATGGCAACCTTGTGCCTTATCCATGCCCTAGATATTTCCAAAATCCTGATCATGAGCACGCAAACTCCGAGAATCCCCAAGAACCAGAACAGAGCGTCTCGGTAGCGTCTGTTGCCCAGTTGATCAACGCCATTTAAATCTGTGGTGTATGGCTCGATCGTTGGGTTTGGTCCTGTAGTCCCAGCCGTTGCTGTGCTAGCTAATGATCCGAGCGAGGACAACGCGGTCGACGACTCGGTCGCCATTGCTGCTATTTGGGTGTGCCGTATTTGTCGCAAGTTTTGCAAGATTAATTATGGTGAAAGTAGGTTGGGAAGCGTGATATGCAAAGAGGCAGTTGTTGTGGGCCCAGATCGAAGTGAATGTCTGAGGTTCTGATTAATTCCTGGTTCAAGAAGATTCGGGGGGGTTGGCTGGACTCACTCAACAAAGAGCCAGGCGAAACAATAGTCACAATAGAACGATTGTCCTTCGCAACGAATCTGGACCTCGCTAACAATAGACAGACATTGTGCTTGCGATTTTCAATGTTCTCTTTGTATTCTTTGCTTCCAGCTGAATACTGTTGAAGAGTTGCACCTGTCGCCAGTCGAGAACAAACAGTCTGAATATTTGGCCAGCCAATATGTACTGTGAATGCTGTTTATGTCGATCAATGACAGATAAGTGCTTCCGCTAACGAGTGTGTATAGAAAAATAGGACCGAAGGGAAACGGAGGCGCAGGTCTATGATATAGCAATATGTCACCGAGTCACATATGAAAAAGTACAACAGCATGCAGCAATGAGTGAAGCAAGGAGCAAAAGCAAGCAGACGCCAAACGTGCAATATAACTAGGAATAGAGGAGGCTTGGAAAAAGGGATTGGAGATATGATAGGCACTGATACGAGCAACGCCAGTGCTAGTTGGGACGGATTACTGACATGGGTGCGCAAGCCACCGAGGAGTCTGTGCCTTCAAAACACGTCAATGCCAGCGTAAGCTGTGGTCCATGAGAGTGGAGCGGGCTGGATATGAACAAGACAGTCCTGAGATTCGCAGCTAAATTGCGGGCTCGGCCACAATAACGCAAGGTAGCGCTGCATGACAAGTTTCAGCATTCTTGGTTTGTTGTTCGCTCTTCCAGCAACTTACGGCGGTGTCGACGGTGGCCGCCGCCACGCCAACATGACTGGCTCACAGTCGCTGGCACACCATCCTGTCAGCAAGGCTATGCGTGCTTAGTGTGGGGTTTTCCCCTGGCGGGCAGCAAGGGGAAGGCCCAGAGACGGTGCGATTCGTCGATCTTTGGTGCACTCTCTGACCGGCGCTGCCATCCGATCGGTCACAGCGACCCAATGGTCGCTGATTGTTTCAACACTTGGCGTTTCGTCCATTCCTTGGGTTTTTGTGCGAGGCAAGCCGTACCGACGCCACGGACCTCCCCAGAATGGACAAGTTGATTGGCGCCTGTTCAACGACGGCGGCGTCGGCGACATGAAACGAAACGCATGCGGCTGAGCCTGGAAGCCTGGAAATCTATTGTACGTACATACTCGAACTCGCACAAATGTCGTAGGGCAGGCAGTGTTGGACATGCAAAGCTGAATACTCCGAATATCCCGAGAACTCAATAAAGGTGTTTCGCCGGCAGCGCCACTCCTCCACAAGTCAGCTTCATGCATATTGCCTTTCCGCCAAACCCAAATTACCCCAGCCCCGTATGATGCAAACTATATTGCGGTATGGCCGCACAAATTAACTCGGCGGGTCACCCACCGACTCAGATAGAGGGCTCGGCTCCTTCCATGCAGCCTCAACGCCGCCTCCATGCCTCCACGTTCCCATATCCCGCCGGCTTATCGCGCCTAAATGCCACACCCGTAGTTGGGTAGTGCGCTGGGAATCAAGCCAAGCCTCCGTATATTTATTGCCGTCAGCCGTCTCCAAACGGGCCTGTTTATGTCCGTTGTACCCAGACCCCCAGACTTTGAGCACCGAGATGCGGACTCGAGAGCCGTGTGATCATGTCGCCATTTCCTGAGCAGTTGCGCTCCTGCCTTGAAATGATTATAAAGCATTAACAAGTATTCACAGAACCACATGGCCTCAAAACGTGGCTCAGAGGTAAGAGGGCCGAAAGATGTCCCTGAGATGGCCAGAGCTGGCCGGCGCAAGAAGAGGATGTTGATCTTTGAATTCTATACTCGCTATCTTCGAGGTCTTGCCCAC
>LMYD01000225.1:0-18496 GCA_001630595.1 Pseudogymnoascus sp. BL308 | reverse complement strand
TTATTATGTAGGGTGGTAGTGTAGTAGTAGGCAGTAATAGTCAATTTTCGTGTTTTGGTGGGCAGCTCGCTTGTGTGGGCAACTCGTATGTGAATTACGTTACTAGTATATAATAGATACTATATTAAGTTAAGTATAAAGCTCCTATCTAAGAACTAACTACTTACTTATATAGAGGCGTTATGTTAAATAGATTATATCTGCTATTTAGACAATCCCTAGGTAATACTTATACACTCCTTAGATAATCCTAGATCTTAAAGGATTAGGGTCACGTAGTCTAGATTCCTATATCCTCCTCTTAACTAATGACTGTGCTTTCTCATATGCAGCTCCTTAGCTAATCCCTTGTCTAGCGCTAATGGTGGGGTGAAGCCGTAACACCAGTGCCTATCACCACCAACATTCGGCTTCTTCCCTGGAAAATGGCTCTGACGGCTTTCATTTGCTCCCCGCGGAACTGGCTGCCTTCACCCTTATATGCCTCAAATTCCTGCTAGACGCTCACCTGCTGCAAGAAATGCCGCCGTCGAATCTACATCTGCTGCATTGCCTCATCGTAAAACGACGGGCCGGCCCAGAGAAGTGTCTTCACAAGTGTTTTCGTTGCACCGATCACCTCATGATAGTTTCATTAAAAAGGTGAGAGAAAAGGAAAAATTATTGGCGCAAGACTGAATGAACAGACTAAATACAAAAAATTGATTTTATTTGAAACCCCTGGCCAGAGCGTATATAAAATAAAGTGTGAAAGAATGTTAAAACCACCACTGACTATGACTATAAATGTCAACTCTTCTCTTCTCCATCCTGATATCTCAAATGTTCTACGGTAAGACCGCCGGTCTCGAACCACCGGTCCCCCATGACGCACCCTACTCATGAAGAAAACAGTTACACTCTCCTAGTGCAATACTTCTTTCCCTGGCTAGAGCAGAAGTCTTTATATCCGTACATATATTGAATTTCGTACATGAGACCGCCAACATAACGTCCCCAACCTGGGTGGTAACGGCCGCATTTATTCGTAATAGATGCTGAGAATTCACCACGCGCGCGACTGTTGCATCCCATTCTGTATGCACTGGTGTTGCAAAAATACGCAACCGTACAGCCTCGAATGCTGTAAATGTTATGATTCGCATACACCTCGGTTCCACTATTGCATTGGCGGTCAAGATCAGAATTCGCCGCATCGCATTCACCGCTATTCAGCACCGCGGCTTCGCCAGCGGGAGCGCACGTGGTGGTGTCAGGACTATATTGGCGGCACAAGATGTGTTGGAGATTCTGGGATTTTCCTAGGATTTGCCAAAGAATTAGCCCTGTTTCGGGGGGGTATCCCCATGGGTATCCCATTGGCCTGCTTGGCCGTGTGTTGGCACCTGATGACCAACGCTGTGGGGGTGGTCATACTCAGGGTATTGGCCATTCCCCAGGAATCACCTATAAATACTACGTAGAACGTTGAGATAGTTAGATAATTCAATTGATCCTATTATATGTCTATATACTGTATTCTACCCTGTGATACTACTGTCGGCTGCTGCCAAGAGATTGATTACGACAATCGGTAATTCTCATACGATTTTGTATGGAGAACGCCGAAATCGTGAATCATTCCCAATAAGATGCGGGAGGTGCGCTCAACAGTCTGGTACTCGGATATATCAGTCGAAGAGTCAGCCAGTCGAGTGTGCTCCTCAGTACCATTTTCGTGAACGAAAACGGAATAAGTTCCCTCAAGCTGGTTTTCAGGAATAGTAAAGCCAGCACCAGCAACACAGGCGGCTGCACCGAGCAGAATTGAAACCGTAATTGAGAATCGCATATTGCAGGATAAAAGAGGCGGGAGAACTAGGGTTCAAAGGCGAAGGGGGGTGTTTTAGCAGTAGACAGATCCAAGGATGCCGAGGAGGACGCTGATGAGGATGCTGATGAGGATGCTGAGGATTTTCAAGTGGGTGACACCTCGTCATATATATCTCTCTAAATCAGTTCGCTGGGTTATTTGTCCCATCGTGAAGGCACTGACTGCAAATGGCAGATAATACCCCTTAATGGGACGTGTATAGTTAGTCGGTTGAAGTGAACGCGGAATGCGACGCGCAGTAGGGCGTATTTGGGTCAGTACTCCGCCACATCAAATGATCGACATGTAGTACTGTGGATGGATGACTTGCTAGTTTCCGTTTGCTAGAGTTAAATCGCGTACGGCTATAAGCTTCCAGCTAATAAATGACTCTTGGAGTCGAATATGAGAATAGGGAGACCGTGCCACACACTAAATCATAAAACTGTCATCCCACTGAGATCCACGGAAGGTACACACGCGAATGCGCTTGCCTGCAATGGCGTATTCGCTTTTCTGCGGCCCCATTATTATTACACAGTTTTCTCCAAGGTAAGTTATAATTACTGTGCGTCACGGGGGATCGACCCCATCGGGGGACCAACCGCAGACAAGAACATAGACCATGGTCCGGTGCGGTCCCAAATATTAAACCGATGGGACTCACCAAAACGCCTGCGTATTCGCTTGCTCTGGTGCCAAGGAGGGCGTATTCGCTTAAAGTTTAGCTCTGGGGTCCAGACGGTGGTTTCTGACACAAATGCGGGACATCATTCCGAATTGTGGGGAGATATTTGCATTTCAGGCTTTTATTTTGCCTGTGCCGAGTTTAAAAGTGGGTCATTGCTTACGCCACAAATAAGCATAATGGGGAAGGCGACTTCGCCCTGTCCACTCTTCTTCAGCCTCAGCACCTTGTCCGGGCTGTTCTACTCTTTGTTTGGCCGCTCATATGCGTATAACGAGTGAGAATCGGCGAGCAGATGCGGGTAAGTCATCTTTCGGCGAGTCCGCGTGACGACGCTAGAGGCCTAAAGTTCGGCGAAACACCGTTGTCGTCTTTGTATCATCTTGGAAAATGCCGAATTGTTGTATGCACTGCCGTGCCCATTCTTGGCGGCTCACTGGCATGAACGATGTCTCGGCCATAGGGGGCCATGGTCACCAACAGATGGCTACGATAACCTTAGGCGAGTACGATGTAATGAATTGATCGAACAGTGTATAGCTATCTGACGCGTCACTGTAGTTAACCTCAACAACAGAAATATTAGTCCATAAAATTAACATTGAGGCGGTGCTGTTTCGCTCTACAATTATATAAACCAGCTCTTCTGCTGTTATGGCTTCTGCAGATTCATCATTCAAGACTTCGCCAAAGCTGCATTAATATCATCTTTTTACACTCAGTATGGCCGCCATTCTCATCACTTCTTTATTAGTTCTCTTTCGTGGAAGTTCAGCTGGGAGTATAAATTCCTCCCACCGAACCCATGGATATTGCAAGCAACTAGATATCCCAGTCTTTGCTACCTCCGATAGCGCGGTCTATAATATACCCAGAGTGGACAGTGACCTTGAGACGACATCCTGGGCAGTATATGCTGATACTTGGAGCACACCCCAAGGCCCCCCGACGGTCATTAAGACGACTACAACTTCTGGTACTTTCAATATCCATGCTCAACTATGCGTTCCCAAATCTTCCGACAAGAACAAGGGCATCCTGCAGATTGCCTCACACGGAGTGCATTACGACTCAAGATATTGGGATCCCCAACTTGATCGAGAGAAACAATCTTATGTCGAAGCGTCACTCAAAGCAGGATACGCCATACTCGCATATGACCGTTTGGGAGTTGGCAAATCCGACAAACCTGACGCGTACAACGTGGTTCAGGCACCTCTTGAAATAGAGATTCTTCGTCAATTGACCTTAATGGCCCAAAATGGTTCCTTGTATAACTTTGCAGAAGAAGCAAGACCTACCGTTGCAGCATTCAAGAAGCTACCCAAACCAAACAAGATCGTGCATATCGGTCACAGTTTTGGATCTGTCCTCACCTCCGCATTCATCGCCAAGTATGGCTCTCTGACAGACGGAGCAATCATCACAGGCTACATTGAAAACAAATATTTGGGAAAGCCTGGAATGGCGTCATTCAACGCCAAATTCGCCGGTTCTGCTCCATATCACCGATCCAGTGGCTACGTTGTGTGTGAGAAGAGTGGCATTCAAAATATATTTTTCGGTGGCAATCTTAAGACCGCGTTCACCCAAAAAATGCTCGATTACGGCGATGCCATCAAGCAGCCAGTCCCCATTGGGGAGTTTGCCTCAGCTTATCACACCAGAGGGATCGATGGGTCATCCTTTAATGCGCCGGTGCAATACTTTTTAGCTGAGAACGACTTTTATATCTGTGGTGGTGATTGCAATGGAATTGCCAACATGACGGCTTTGGAAGCTGCCTATCCTAAGGCTACTACCATCGAAGTCGTCATCCAGCCGAACACCGGTCATGCTTTCCCACTCCACAACAATGCTACTGCCGGCTACAATGTCATATTCGATTTTTTGGCTAGAAATGGGCTATAGTTTCTTTACATGTACTTCTATTGTTATACTAGCACTTTCTACAGTCGCCCAACCTCAGCTTTCATAGACTGCCCTGAATTTCTGTTTTAAAAAAGATGTGGAAACTAGATAATATTATTAAAAACATAAACTAAGCTATTTTTTTTTACGTACCCTCTTGTTATATTAGTGAACCCATTGAAAAATTCTAATATTTTCGTCAGTCATGTTGTGTTACTACCCCTGAACAGTCTAAACTCCGGCTCTTCTATAATCTTCAATCACATCATCGCCGTCCCGCCTGATTGCAGAGGGCGTCAATTTGAAGTATAATAGAACCCCTCGACCTACACCGCTACTACAAGCTCTTTGCACCTTTAAAACTGATATAACACTTTGATTTGGGTTTCTGAGCCTTACCACGATGCTGAAAGATCGTTTTCAGCCTTGTGGTGACAAGGGATTGCTGTGTCATGCGACGTCGCCACATACTTGGCTACCTTCAAATTAAGCGATCAAGGGTCCCTGGTCACTTGGTAAATAATATACCTTATGGTCGCTGAGCTGGAGTTGTGTCTGGCGGAGGTAAGCCTTATCGAAAAATTTCGTTTCCCGATCAATCATCCATTCGAGTGGCCGCGTTACCTGGATTGTTTCGGTTGCTAGTCACAACGCTTCGTCGATGTCACGCCAAACTTACGAGTTAAGCTTTTCGAAGTTTGCGTCAACCAAGTCATCAATCAGCAGTCACTTCCACAAAATCTCTCGCGAAGTTATCTTGCGCTTCAAAGTAACGCTTCGACTCAAGAGGACCAAAGTTGACCTGCCTGACCAGTTCTATGGCGTAGGGATGGTGTGCAGTGACTCCTGGTGTATCATTTGTTCCCCGGCTGCACAGCGATTTGAGATTGAACCCTGCAACACTAACAAAGTCTCCTGAACGGAGAAACGTCAGGCACTCATGCCGAGTGGCTTAGTAACTTCAATGGCTTGACTTTTCCCAGATCCGGCATGTAAGCAACAAAGTTACGTGTTTTGTCATCGCCAAAACGGTCATAGTTCTCATCGTTGGAGATGGTTTAAACCCAAAGCCAATCGTGGCCCGATCGGCAATTAATTTTGGGGCCCGCCAAGCTGCCGGTACCAACCCTTGAAGCCATTTATTCAAATAATTGGGGCTGAGTTAGGCATCGGCGAACCCGCTTACTTTTATGCAAGGGTAACAAATGTTAATGTGCGGTTCGGTCTTGGCAAAGCATATATATGTTCCGGACCTCACGCGAATGGATCGAATTCGCAAGAGGTTCGGAACATATACACTCAGATAGCTCTTCAAAAAATAAATGTCCAGCAAGCAGTAGTATCTCAAGTTGCTGCGGTCACTATGAACAAGGAACCTCCCAAACGTGAGTATAGGGCCCGAAGGGTGCATAAGAAGTCGAGAAATGGATGTTTCCAATGCAAGGAGAGAAAGACTAAGGTATTTGACCAGTGACGGATTCTAAACCGACTATCTGTGTCTCCTAACAGCTGTGCATAGTGTGACGAAGCTACTCCGCGTTGCTCAAGGTGTGCAACACGAGGCCTATCTTGTCGGTACCGACAGACCTCGCCTGACGCTGCGTCCACAACGGATCTGCAGTTCTTGTCGCCAACAAAGCCCGGAAACCCCCAGCACCGTCCCCAGAGTCTTCTCGTCTCCAGTCAGAGTCATATGGCTTCGAGTACTGAGAGCCTGACATCAACGTCGAGCCCGTCCTCTTTTCAAATTCCATCACCACTTTTGGAGTATGGTGGGGTTGTCAAGCTATATGCAAGCGACCACGCTCATATAGTTCTCGACTGGACAGAAGTACAGCTTCTTAGACATTATCTGACACACACCAGCCGTTTTATTCCATTCGATATGGATGAGTTATACGCCTTGCGCGTCGGCATTCCTCATCTCGCCTTCCACAACAAGCCTCTTATGAGTTCAATTCTTGCGTTAGCAGCCGTCTGCAAATCCCACGATCTGATAGAGCAGCCTCAGCAAGACAGGGACCAAATGGTAGATCTGCTCATCCTCGCAGACAAGCACCATAGGGCTTCACTTTTACAAGTACAGCTTGACCTTCCCAATGCATGCCAGTACGACCACGTCCTTGCGAACACGACTTTGATGGTCTTGTATGCATGTGCAAGCCACTGTGTTCGTATACGACTTGTGGAAACACAACCGATGGACGAACCATTACCAAGAGACGTTATTCCCCGAGAATCTCAATGGGTTTCACTCATTCGCGCCGCTCATCTCGCTTTTGATGGGTTGCTCAACGACCATTCTAACACTTCTGAAATTGGATATGTGACCACTGAAAACCCTCCAACGATCGCTCCTCTACCAAGTAATATACACAGCATAAATGAGACCTTAGCTGCTGAGGATGGGCCTTCGGAAAGAACTAAGGATTTACTATTCCCCATATTAGCCGTGTCATCAAGGCCTGCGTTCAATGCTCTCCGCACAAAGGCGCGAGCAATCTGGAAGGATGAAGGCCATGGAGCCTCGTGGGCGCAACCAGGCGGCGGTTACCCAATGCCTGACAGCTATACTTCAAGCATGCAAGCTTGTTTTGCGTCGTTAGAAATCCTCGATGGTATAGTGACTGAGGTATTTTTGGCCAAAGGGTCTTCGCCAACCAACACATCAACTCCCCATCAAGCCCACTCTGGGCTTGACTCTCCGTCACTTGGCCAACTTTCCAACGTCTCTGGTTGGCTACGGAGCTACGTAGCCCGCGTTACGTCGTCTAAATCGTCTACAACGGCACGGAGGCCGCTGCGGAGAGTTGTCATGGCTTTCTTGAATCGAGTGCCAGCCGAATATCTTGGTCTCGTGCAGACCACCTTGGATTCCATAGGCGTGCAGACTGGTAACGCGCAGCAAGAGTCATGGGAGAGTTGCGATTTCGAGCTCCAAAATCCAAGTGCACAGAAACTTGCGATGGAAATTTTTGGCCACTGGCTTGTTCTGGTCATGCTGCTGGATGGCGTGTGGTGGATTGGGGGGATAGGAGCTTGGGAACTGGGGCGCGTGGTTTCGTTCTTTAGAGCTCAAGACTCCACTACCTATACTGGGGAGAATTGGTGGCCAGAAAGCATGTATAACATTGGAAAGGAGATAAGGAATCTCACAAATATGATGTAAATATTAGAAGAGCACTCTCATCGCCAACTATAGAACCGCAAATATTATAATTTAATTCTCCAGCACCGTGATCTACAAGCCATGTCAATTCTCTTGTATAAGATGAGGCATGTGACTTGCGGGAATCTATGTTAGCTAAATGTAGATTGAAAGGAACCCGCTAATATCGTTAATATATGCTGTGACCAAGCTTCTTTCCGTACTTTACGAGAGCAAAGTTGGAGACGCGGACCCAAATTGATGATACGTGACACTTCAATAACCCCGTCGGCGAGGTTATGCCCGGATAGATGATTAAAATCGTCTCTGGTGGGTACAAGGAGGTACCAGCCGCCATAACGCAATACTCCCTGAACCTGATGTAGGCATTTCTGGGGGCATTTATAGTTTTGGCTTCTGGTAATAAGCTTCTTCCGTCTTCTTCCTAAATATATATAGTAAGAACGCAGCCCTTCATTAGAAGAGTAGTCTTTAGTCTTTATATTAGTTAAGAGCCTAACTATGTAATAATCTTTAATGCGACTTCCTTACTACTCTGTTCCGCTAGGACCCTGTTATAATAACACATGCACCTCAGCATAGCATATCAAATGAGACAAAACATGACCTCTTAAAACATAGATAGAAAGACCCACATGCCCCTCTATATCGTGCTTGACGGAGTTGGATGACTACCTGAAGGTTTTGCGCGAGTTGTGACTATTAGGGGTGCGGTGGGGACTGGCTAGCGGTGGCAGGATCCCAGCGGTGAGTATGGAGACAGGTAGGATGACTGGTGCGCCGCAGCAAGATCAAAGTGACGGCATGTTATCACGTATGTGATCTCTGGATCAGCAGGCCCTTGAAGCGGACCTTATACACGTAGATCTGAGTATACAAGCTCACGAGCTTTGCTAGGATTTCTGAAAACACTCGATTGCCACTCTTAGATGGGCTAGAAATCAATGAGTTCGTACTCGGATGGTAGTGGTGTATTAAAGAGTCTATATGGCATACCTAGTGCCATTGGCTCCATCTTTGCAACTCGGATGTAGGGAGGTATAGGTTAGTTTAAACTTTTTGTGTGGGGCGTTGGGAATCACGGAAGACGCTTTGTAAGTCACATAAATAACTCTAGGGGTCACGCACGTACGTTACCACCATGCCTACTTGGCTGCAGACGTCATGGAATGAGTATAGGTTCATAGATTTTCTCTTTTCCGCAGCGCTTCGCAAAAATGAAATAGATATATGGCACCTAACATACGCTCTCACCCTTACAATGTCACCTCTCAACTAGCCGCGCAAACCTGATCCTCCACAATCACTGGGTCACTAGTCGCGCTCCCCCAATCCGCCGCATCTAGCACTTTCCCAGCATCCGTCTCAATATCCGACTGGATGAAGTCCTGCTTCTCGACAAACTTCCACCAGTCCTGTCCGCGGAACGCGTTGTCCGTAGACTGCGAGATGGCGTCGTTCCACCCCGTGTTGCGGGTGTCGAAGAACGCGTGCTTCGACCACGAGACGTATGCCTTGGGGTGGTCCAGGCCTTGCAGGCCGTTGGGGTCAGGGCCCTTGCCGGCTTCGGCGTCCTCGGTGCTGGAGGGGTGTTAGTCGGGGCTAATAACTTGAGGGGGGCGGGGATGGGTACGTCAGGGTGTTCTGGATATCATTCCAGGCGTAGGAGTTGTATCCGCTGTGCGCAGAGTACAGAGCACGGGTGGGCATCCAGGTAGAGCTGGCATCGCGAGTGTGGATAACGATAACGCGCTCCCAGTCATGCTCATGGCCGGTGTCAACGAAGAGGACCTTCGCGCCGTCCTTCTGGTAGTACAGGTTGTACACGACGCGCACCTCGGTGTCACTGCATTTCTTCGTGGTGAAGTAGACGGGGAAGCGCGGGCCCTGGTTGTTGATCGGCACGCCCGGGTTGCGGCTGTCGCACCCAACGTTCGGGTACTGGCATTGCGGCGCTGGGACGGTCTGGTGCGCGATGTCGTAGATGTCGGGCGTGTCGGGTGAGCCGCTGAAGGCCCAGGTGGGGTAGGTGGGGACGCGGTTTTGGGATTGGGAGAAGAAGAAGACACTGTGGTGTGTGAGATGCGGTGGGAGGGGCTGAGGGGCAGAGGGGGAACCCTTACGGTGCGTAGGCATAGGCTAGGTCATGGCCTCCCGAGCTGAGATAGGCGTCTAGCTGGGCGTCGGTGAAGGTAGTGACGGCTTGGGCCCCGGTAAAGAGGGCGGCAATACCGAGGCACTTCGCGGCAAACGAGTTGGCGACCATCTTGGCTCTGGTATTAAGCAGAGTCGCGCAGCGTATCTTGACAATTCAGCAGCGTAGGTTACCTTTCGCGCTGTAGGAGGTTCCCTTGTCAGATATATACCGCTCAGTCGTTTCCACGTGTAACGTTAACAGGCCTGAGAGGCGCTGTCAACATGCCTTATAGTATATAATAGCCTGCCATTATCACCACCACGTGGATTGGTAACAGGGCCGAAAGGATAGTCGCGAGGCTATATTAGCTCTAAATCCTCTCACGACATCGCGCGGCAGTCTCACAGCGGGCTCAAGACGGCAGGAGCAGGAGTCACATGTGAAGCTGTTTCTGCTATCGCGTCGCACCGTGCACACCCTAATCCATGAAGATGCGTCGGCGACATCCATTCCGGGGGCATGATCGCCAATATTTACCCTCCACGTGGTGGGGCTGGGAGCGTCCGGAGACATTCTCGGTCCGTATTTGACATGCATGGACGAGGAAAGAAGGAGAGAGTTAACATGTAGCGATCCTTCTTCGCTGCGCGGAATCGAGGGATCTATGGGATCTCCATAATCTTAAACTTTCTTTCGTAGAAGCTGCAAAGAATATGTCTTCTCACTTCGAATGGAAGTGGATCTTCAACTGCCGATGCCGCTGTCATGTCTCGTTTATCCCCATACCCACATCCGAGCCCGTGTCAAGCCTTGGTACTGTTGGCCAACGCATTCCAAGACATCGATCACATCTGTAAAAATGCGCGGCAACTCCATTGTCCAAGCTCAAGCCCGTGGCAGTAGTAGGGGTTGAGCAGTGTGAGAGTGCCATATTAAAATTCGGATAGGCGCAAGAAAGCACGTTGATGTTTATCGGTCTTGTGCGGAGCATGAAGCTTTGGAAAATATATTAAAAGCACTGAAAGATCCAATCGAGATAAAACGGTGTGCGTAACCAAATCGATGACGGAAAAATGAACGCTGTTTGCAATTTTTACCGTGAAATATGTTTCTCAGGTTTTGATAGCCCGAACATCCATCTATTAGGGTAAAAACAACATTAGTTTTTCGTCCAAACTCAACAAAATGATACCTGGTTAACATGCAGATCGTCACGACAGATGAAAAATCTCCCAGAATATCGATCCTAATTGCTGGGAGGCACAGGACGATGCCACGGCGTCGCTGGTGTAGTGCTCAAAAGCTTGACACCCCGTGCCACCATCACATGCAGAATGCAGCTGTTCCTCGCTTCATACTGTAACTTGGAGCCCTACGACTGTAGGGAGATGACCACTTCCATAGTGGTACAAGATATTGTCGTATGAGTGAAGATAAAAAGAGATGAGCACAAGTGATCACTGCTGGAGATATCTAAAACCGACGGTTTCTCTGTCGTGTAGAATTAGTAACAGGGAATCGATCGGGCCAGGGTAAGTATGTGCTGTACAACATTGTATCACAACGGGACCCTTATGTTGTAAGCCGCGTACAATGGTATGAGAAGAAGCGCGCGATTACTGGCAAATAGCAAGCCATGCATTGACAGAGCCTTCCAAGGAGGACCAAAGGCACACGGGGTCGAGTGTTGAGCTTCGTTTGGGTGGTTATCATGAAGGGATGGGATGCTGCGAAGGTCCAGAATCATGGCACCACGCATCACACACATCACACATCACACACATCACACATCACACACATCACACATCACATCATGCCTACAGTACTGTTGTCGCATCCTAGTCCCTGGGACTGGAACAAAACAACAAACGAAATACAACGTGCCGCTCCTTCCGTGAAGCCATATTGTACCGCTGGATTTGTTTACAGGTGCAGCTGTGATCTGCGGGTTATATTTGGGATCAATATGTATCCCAGGAAAGTGCGGTGGTCGCCCGTCCCCAATTAACATGGGCACTTCACCGGCTACGTCAGCTAAAATACACCGTCTTACCGAGTATACAACTGTGCCTGAATACAATTTGGAAAATAACAGTTAGTCTCTATCCTGTTTGGTTTATTTCCGCTGTCGACGCACGCACTCCATAGTACTCTATGCACAATGATATCTCGGCGCTGCCAGAAGGCACGGGGAACCAAGCATATCACTGCATTTCTCGTATAAGAGTTGCTATTTGAGCCTTGGAAGTGTGGTATTCTTATTAACTCACTGTACGTCGAGGAAGACGGAAAGAAGTATTAAGATTGCAGTCGTGGAGCCTCTCAAGTCCAAAAGGATTGTCAAACAACAGCGACGGAGTCAAGAATCCGTGGTCCCACCCCCGCTTTTGGCATCGACGGAGGAAATCATTGCCTGCGGGGGATGGTGGCGTATGGGGAAACCGCGGCCCGACCTCAGCCAAATCCAGGCACCGCATCTCGCATTCCGCTTCTAGAAACTATCCAGCCGTTGGATTTCCACTGCAAGTTGGAAAATGGCTGGTTAGGATCGAATACCGTCGCTAATGCCAAGCCGCCATCAGATGTTGATGCGATGGGGTAGTCGGAATAATACCTGGACCGCTAATTTCGCTCCAATCACGCGGCGGGTGGGGAACGACGGCGGGTGAACAAAGCTTCGTGGACACAAGCACGGCAGTCATATTTACGCCGGCCTGGGCAAATTCTTACTTACACCAAGGCGGGGATTGGCATTTATTGTGGAGTATGAGGTTCACTGTGGCGTCGAGTTAGAATCCGTCAATACAGTGCAGTGAGTACACCATATACTATGAAAATGATTGTTCCTGGATTGGAATTACGAAGGCGAGCGACTCCTAGGAAGGCGCGTTTCCAGTTGAGTATTTTCTACCGCGTCCTTCCACTCGTTTGTCTCCCCAATTTGTTTACTATTGGTGCTATGCACGCGTTTGCATCTACCCATCTGCTTTTGTCATCCCCGGCCTGCTTCTGGCTTGCGTGTGGTCCTTCCCCGCATACCAATAACGGGCCGTAGGGGTAAGGTTAGACCTGGCGATCTTACCTCGCATTTACCCCAACTCCCCAACTTCTCAAGGCATGCCAATATAGGCGGCATATCCGCCGATAGGTGGACATTCTCACCATTCCATCTCCGATAGGAGCTGGCTTGGAAGAACCGAATCACAGCTATCTTCATTAGCCACCTTGGCAGGTCCTTATAGCCTCGCCATGCGTCACTTTTTTCTATTTCAGCCTCGCAATCCATTGAGCCAGCTCTCCTTCTCATCGGCATCATGTTTTTCAAACTTCCCGCCTTAGGCCTCGTTGCCTCCCTCCTTGCCATTACTGAGGCAGCCCATATGGATGCGAGCTATCTCGGACCTCGCACCGTTGACGAATACCGCCGCTTCTACCCGTACACTCACCCGGGCCCAGATAGCCGCAAGAAGGTCTATATCCCAGAGTCCAACAGCGACACTGATGACAGGTCTTGCGAGTTCCTCCAGGGACTGAAGGAGGCCAACCACGGCGGAACTCTTGTCCTCCCCGCAGGCAAGAAGTTCGTCATTGGCAGGAAGCTCGATTTGACCTTCTTGGACGATGTCCAGGTGCAGCTTGATGGAGAGATCAAGTTCACGGATGATATCGACTACTGGCAAAACAACTACTTTTATCATCCATTCCAGAAGAGTATTTCTTTCTGGCAATGGGGAGGCAAGGATATTAGAATCTTCGGCACTGGAACTCTCAATGGTAATGGACAGAAATGGTACGATGGATTTGCTGGACTCGAAGTGCTTGTAAGTGTTTCTAGAAAGCCGTCTTAACTCCTGAACGATAACTAATCAAAATAGGACCCCGACAACACCTACCTCAGGCCTATTCTCTTCTATGCACAGAACGCCACCAACCTCTACATCGAGGGTATCCGCTTCACCGGCTCTCCTATCTGGACTAACTTCGTCGTGACCTCCAAGAACGTTGTTTACGACAACGTTATCATTGAGAACCTGTCCACCAACGAGAACCTGCCCAAGAACACCGACGGTTGGGATTCGTACAACGTGGACGGCCTGACCGTGCGCAACGCCTGGGTTAACATCGGTGATGACTGCTTCTCCCCCAAGCCCAACACCTCCAACATCTTTGTTTCCAACATCTACTGCAACGGCACTCACGGTATCTCCATGGGAAGCATTGGCCAGTATGAGGGCGTCAAGGATTACATAGAGAACGCTTACGTCGAGAACGTGATCATGCTGAACGCTGAGGTTTGTCCACCCCCAGCCACCCAAGAAGTGCGATAACTGACAATTTTCTAGAACGGTGCCCGTCTTAAGGCATGGGCTGGCCCAACCGCCGGCTACGGATACATCAAGAACATCACCTTCAAGAACTTCTACGTTGACAACACCGATTGGCCCATCGTTCTCGATGCTTGCTACTTCAACGTCGAGCCTGAGATCTGTGCCCAGTACCCATCCCAGGTCGACATCCACGACATCGTCTTCAAGAACTTCACCGGAATGTCGAGCGGCAAGAACGGACGCAAGGTCGCCGCTCTTACTTGCAGCCCCAACGCTGTCTGCGACAACATCAACCTGAGCGAGATCGACCTCCACAGCCCAGAGGGTGAGGCTGAGATCGTCTGCGACGGTATCTCCGATGTTGGTGTTCCCTGCGTGCCCTTGACTGAGGCCAGGAAGAGGAGCCTCATGTTGTAATTGCATAACACTGGTCATTAATCATGGCATGGAAGATGTATTGCGCAAGTAAAGAAAACGGACTACAAGTTTCACAGTCTATAATAATATAGTAACAGCAGATTTTTGCCCTTCCGCGTTCTGATTTCTATTATCTGAGAAAAACCATCGTAAAACCTGTGACTGAAATCGCATGCAACTGACGACTCACCCTGCCCAGAACAAGTTCCGTTCCTGACCAGCTTGGCGTGATCCAGAGGCGCCAACCGAAGAAACAAATAATAATATATCGATCCAGACAAAACGAGATAATGATAAAAAACATAAACTGGTAATAGGCAACTGCACAAATCCTCCACACGGGGTACAATATGCCGTTGTGTTGCGGGCTACAATGGCTCGATCGTAATTATCAGTTCCAGACGAAGCCGTCAACGCCAATCCACTTCCATGCGCTGGTGGATGGTCCACCGGGGCGTCTATTGACGGGGACCTCGTTGACGCCCCGTTTATTGTTCTTCGTGGCCCAGTTTCCTTCATCTTTAGCCGCAGCCCAATTTCCCTCTTCCTCGGCCGCAACCTCAGCGGCCTCCAGCAACTGCTCTTCCTCCTGATCCCTCGCACTCTCAATGGCCTCACTGGCTAGCTGCTCCTCCCACTCCTTGTCGTCTTCAGCGACTTTATACCGGCGATTTTGTTCCCACTGCCTCTCCATCTCGATCAACTCAGCCTGGCGATCCTCTCTGTCCCTCTGGCGCTGAGCCTTGCGCTCCGCTCTCTCCCTTGCACTGTCTTCCTTCAACTCCATAACGCGGTCCTGTCTCCACTTCTCAAACTGCTTCTTCATATCCTTCTTGCGCTGCGCCTTCCAAGCAGTCCAAGCAGCTTTGCGCTCTTTCTCACGTAGTTTATCCTCGAGCCCCTTCTGCTTCTCATTCTCCTTGTCTTGCTTCTTCTTCTCCTTCTGCTCCCTCTCCCATTGTTTCAACCTGTCTTTCTCGATCTGTTTCTCCAACTTAATCTCCAATTTCCCCTCCCCCTTTTGGATCTTGTGCTCCTTGTCAGCGACCTTCCATCTAGTCTTCTCAATATCCGCCTTAGCCTTCTCCTGCTCCTTCTTCAACCTCCAGTTTCTCAGCTTCATCTCCTTCTGCTCCTCCGTCTCTAGGTATCTGCATCCCTCCCAAACCATAAAGCTGCCAAGCCCCCCTTCACGGGTGGGGTGCCAGAACCCATCTTCAACATCAGTGCACGCCGAGAACTTTCTCTTCGACACCATCGCCTCTTTCCCAACGCCCCTACAGTCGCTCGTCTCATATAAGCGCGCATACGGGCGCTCAGGTCGCTTTCCCATTATGATAGGACCCGAAAGACTGAGCTCGATGCTCTGTCCGCGGATGCCCTCGGGGAGGTTCATGCAGCGCGCGCTACAGTGCTCGATCTGCAGCAGCTCGGGTTCGTGGGTATCGTTGCCCGGGGAGTAGAGCTGCTGCGCATCATGGAGGTGCGGACAGTCTGGTTCGGTGTATATGACGGCGAGCTGTCCGGGGCCGTTGATCCGATAGTGTGTGCGTTTGGAGGGGGCGATGAGGCCATCGCCTGTGGTGTCGTTGGTAGATTCGGAGTTGGCTATACCTTCGGCTGTAGGGTAGGGCTTCGCTATAGCGTCGTAGGCAGCATTAATAGCTGGGGTAAGTGCGAGGCAGAGGAGAGGCACGCTACGGTAGAGAGTTGAGACGCGCATTTCGCCTAGTGTTTATAGAACTCCGGTTATGATAAAAATAAGTTTGTTGTTTGGGGGGCCGAAGGTCGGAAATAATACCAAAGATATCTGGTAATAAGGACATAGGAAGAAGAAAATAAAGATGAGAAATATGATAGTATCTACTTTTAATAGGCGCCATTTTGACACGAGGCCGGCGCCTGCTGGCGTGAAGGCTAATATTGACTAAATGTGATAAGTGAGGTTTCGGCGGCGAACTAGAGCTTAGCCCCTGACTAACAGGTTCACTGCTTCGATATATGCTTGACTCATCTAGGTTATTGCGTGAATATGACATAAATAATTGCAATAGAATATCGAGAGAATGATAGCGGTAAAAATTTTGCCTACGATAATCCCCGCGTTCTTGTTTTGGTGGCTTTTCTCGTTCGAGAGTGATGGAGTTGGAAATTTGAATACTGCATGGGCCTTGATTAATGAATTCTTAGCACACTGGGACCAAATTTTGATTCCTGACCAGCAAAAATGTGATAACCTTACTCTAAGTTGTATCCATAGCCTCAGTCTCAACCCTTGCTCTTTCGATTCCTTCTATTTTCTCCAATATCCCGTCTTTCCAGATCTGGTATTCCTCTCTCTTCCTTGTGCTCAGGTAATCCACACGTTCCTGCATCATGGTTCCTAATCCCATAATCGATCCCTCTTCCCCGTCATCGTCTCCATCAGCGTCCTCATCTGCCGCATCATTCATCGGCTCATCACGTGTTTCTGGTCCTTCAATACCTGAACCGCCCTCAATATTCTCAAACCAGTCCAGTCCCACCCACCCCCTTGCGCTCAACTGCACGAGCCAATCATCCACATCCTTCCCTACAATATTCGTCCACCCTTCCCATCCTGCCTCACCCTCCTCCTCCTTCTCAACCTTCTCGACCACCTCTTTATCTGCCCTCAAATCCTTCAACCCAGCAAGGATACTACGTCGTAAAGCCACATACTCCTTCCCACTAACCTCTTTCCCAGTCAATCTCGTATGCACCAAAACATATATCGCCGCCACCAGTGCTGGAACCTTCTCCTTCTCCTTCCCTTCCCCCTTTTCTGGGATCGGCGTCGGCAGCGTCAACACACTCCCCACACCCGCAAGAACATGCGCAGTCGCGGCCTTCGCCCCCACCCGCGCGCACAACCCCCTCACCACAGGCCGTATCCACGCGGCGATCTCGCGACCACGCCCTCCATGTGACAACTCAGACTTGCGACTCTTTTTCGCCGGGCGAAACGGAGCTAGCGCGCTCTCCTTCGACGGTGTCGGGCGGCTGGGCAGAGGGAGGCCCGCCGGGGTCGTCGAGGCGGGGTTGGACTTGCGTCGCGTAGGCGTCTTGGCTTTTGAGGGCGGCGGTTGTGCGTCTTCGAGGCGCTGGGCTTTCTTGGGGGTTCGCTGGGGGCGCGCGGCGAGGGCCGACGAGAGGTAGGTGTAGAGTTTTGTGTAGACGCGTGGGGGGACGGGAGGGCGCGGCTCGATGGTGGGGAGGTTGAGGGTTGATTTTAGGCGTTCGCAGGCGATGTGAGCGCAGACATAGGCGCGGCCTATTTCTTCATCTGGCTTGAGGTTGCTGGCTACGGTGCGTGATTGCGCGACGAGGGAGGAGGCAAGGGTGATGAGGTCGGAGGGAAGGTCGATTGTGAGGCGGGGGAGGAGAGATGTGAGGGATTGTTCGATAGAGCGGTTCATTTCAGGTAGGTATTTGAGGTTTAGAGGGCGGAGGATGGGGTATTATGGGCAATGACTAAAGAAATAAAGATCAGATAAATTGCTTTGACAATGGTGAGGCTGGTGGTGATACCAAACCGCGATCTACATAGGTGCCGCAAGGCTAGTCTAGTCTACATTAGGGGTTCAACAGGGCGGNGGCCGAGAACGATCCAGGAACAACCTGAAAGGACAGCGCGATTGTGGAATAAGCCAGCTTGTATTATTGTTATAAGGATGCATTGTTGAGGTGCACATAAGGCCCGCTGATCAACAAAGAGTAACGAATATACGAACTGGTCAACCAATTGGACGAATTGCTCTATCGTACTCTTCAAAGGACACCGTTTCGTCATTACGACACTTCTCAGATTCGCTTTGGGGTTTCCAGGCCATGGCTCCAGCACGCCTTCTCCTCTCCCTATTAGGGCCTTTACTTCTTCTCTCACATGGTGTCTGCGCCCATAGCGGAGATGAAGACCATCAATCCGACTGGGCGACGCAGCATTTAGCTGGTAAACCCCCTTCACTCTCACCCC
>LMYD01000224.1:0-24000 GCA_001630595.1 Pseudogymnoascus sp. BL308 | reverse complement strand
GCGATGGGAGTGGCCGCACGGCGCTGCACTGGGCGGCAGAGGGGTCGCAGTTCATGGCGCTGGAGATGCTCCTTTGCCGCGACGAGGTGGACGCGAATGCGCGCGGCGAGCGCGGCTTATCCCCTCTTGGCGTGGCGGCGGGGAAGGGGCTGGCGGGTGTTGTGGCGGCGCTGGTGGCGTGGGGGAAGGTGGATGTTAATGCGCGCGATGAGGAGGGGTTTACGCCGCTGCTGCGCGCGGCGTTTGGTGGCTGCGTTGGGGTTATGGAGGTGCTGCTTGGGTGCGGGAGGGTGGATGTAGGAGCGCGCAGCCTGAGGGGGGAGACGGCGCTGGCGGTGGCGGCGTGGTCGGGGCGGGTTGGGGCGGTGAGGGTGCTGCTGGGAAGGGGGGGTGTGGATGTTAATGCGAGGGATGGTGGCGGGCGGACGGTGCTGGCGCTGGCGATGGGGGGGCTTTCGGCGGTGAGGGAGAAGGATTATTATGTCGTGGAACAGTTGCTGAGAGAGCACGGCGCTGTGAGATAGGACGGTTTATGGAATGATGCTAGTGTTCGGTAGGCCTGGGTTTGCACTAGGCTAGGATGCCGAATAGCCCTGGGCCTCGTCTATTCGACGGACTTGCACGGACCGGAGTGATTGCAGACCCCGACGAAGCCATCCGAGTAGGAGAAGAAGAAGCCGTGGATGTCACCCCCGCTCAATCACCCGGACTGGGCTATGTGGGCGAAAACAGCCTCGGGGATAGTCTAGGCGGCTGATTCTCACTTACTAGAGCGGTAGTAGACCTCGAAGAAGGGCAGAATGCATGACATCGCTGCGTTGCATCACACCGCCCCTGCTGTCAGCGTATGTATTGCAGCGGGCCGTTGTCTGCTATCATCCCTAGCTATGCCGCTTCTTGGTTCGGCTGTGCTTAACCTTTCTCACCTATCTAGCTCACCTTGCTCACCCTGCTCAACTCACACAGCTCACCTTTGCTCAGTATGCTAACCTACTCACCCTTGCTCATCTATGGGCGTCTTGGTGCTCACTAACGGCAATCATCGTTCAACCTTCTACACCACCCTCTAAGTGTAAATTAACACAAAAATGTTTGCATTCCTCCCCCGCCCCTTATCCCTTTTTCTGCTACATGGTTATATCGTAAGAGTTAACAACCTACAACTAGAACTATTACAATACGACACAACAAGAACCCCCTAAACAAAAAAAACCAAAACGATAGAAAGCATATATATGCAAGGAAAACACACTATATTTTTATCTTATCAAAATTAAACACAGCTAATAACCCTGCTATACATCCCCCTTCTGCCC
The DNA here is from genome assembly GCA_001630595.1 of Pseudogymnoascus sp. BL308. Classification (NCBI taxonomy): domain Eukaryota; kingdom Fungi; phylum Ascomycota; class Leotiomycetes; order Thelebolales; family Thelebolaceae; genus Pseudogymnoascus; species Pseudogymnoascus sp. BL308. The sequence goes on along the minus strand of LMYD01000224.1, from coordinate 22,684 downwards.
CCTTCCCGAATCCTAGATTCACAAATCCCCATAAGAAAAAAGAAAGGAAAGGGTATAAAAAGATTCCCCCCATTCACATTAAACCACATCCCATCACTCCATCCCCCATTCCCCCCTATCATACCCCCCATCTATCTCAAACACCCCTTTTATCAAAATTACACGAGCCGACCCATCTAATAATAAGTCTTCTCCTCCCAAATCGGCGGCCTAGCACCCTCCTCCTTCTCCGCAACCCAATAAACAGCTCCCTTCTCATCCAGCGCAGCACCCTCATCCGTAATCGGGATAACCTTAGCCGTATGCGCAATCTCCTGTCTCGAGATGCCCATCTCATCCCTCGGGATCCACAGCAGCGGCGTCTCAGACCTGACGCTAGGGGGCATGTAGGCGTTGCGCTCGATCTCCGGGCTGTACGTGGTGGTCGCGCCGGTGCGGTCTTGCGGCACCAAGCGACGGAGAGTGGCGTAGTCGGCGTAGATGTGCGGCTTCAGGAACTTGGTCAGGAGGTTCGGCTTCGGGTGCGGCGCGGCGGGGAGGGCGGCTACGGTCTTCACGCCCGTCGCCTCGGAGGCGAGGAGGGCGGGGTCAGCAGACGTAGCGGGCGCGGCGCCAGCCTCGAGGGACTTCTCGCCGTTGGAGGTACCAGCAGCAGCAGCGGCGGGGTGTCCGACGGCGCCAGCGGTGGTGGTGGTGCCGTTGTTCTGGTGGCCCGACTCGAGCGCGAGGACCTCCTCCTCGGCCTCGAGGGACTTGGGGAGGTTGTACAGCAGCGGGTCCAGGGCGGAGTTCATGGCGATGTGGAAGAGGACTGTGGCGACGAGGGCGACGACCATGAGGATGATGGGGCCGATGGCGGCGGAGATACCGAAGAGGCCGATCATGCAGACCTCGGCGAGGTAGACGCCCGTGAGGAGGTGCTGCAGGGCGCGTGGGTAGATGAGGCCCTTGGTGTCGATGGTGTTGTCCGTCACGAAGAGGATGTTGTAGCGGTAGGCGAGGTAGAAGAGGGTGATGCCTACGGTGGCGAAGCCCATCACGAGGGGTGCGATTAGGGAGTAGGTGATGGCTGGGTGGTGTTAGCTGGGGTCTGGTAGATGGGGACTTGGAGGGGAGAGAGCTTACCAATGACGGCGATGTTAGAGTACACGGGGAGAATGCTTCCCCATGATATGGCGCTCAGTTTGGTCCACTTGGCGTACATGGATCTCGGGGTGGAGGTCAGGTACTTGTAGATGAGGCCAAAGATGAAGAATCCAACGACCTGGGACACAACGCCCGAGGCGATGGTCAGACCCTGCAGGATGAAGTAGGAAATGTAGAAGTTGGAGGCCAGAGGAATCTTCTGAGCCAGGAGAGTGGCGGCAGAGCTTGGGTCATCGGCGATCTTCTGGGCGACAGACGAGGCGGCAGATCCAATGGTGACAACCAGGAAGACCTGGATGACCTGGAAGGCGAAGTACGCGTTCTGGGTGAAGAGCTCGACGCGCGCAAGAGTGGGCTCTCCGGAGACCTTGGCCAGGATGCGCATGATGATCGGGACGAGGGACATGAGGATGGACAGCATAACAGATGGCAGGAGACCGGAAACAACACCCATGATCTTGTCTGGGATCTTGTTGAGCCAAGTGAGCCACGAGAGAGTAGCCAGCTGGGGAACGTTGGAGATGAGACCGACGGCCGCGACGGGGATGGCCCAGAAGATGATGAGAGCAGCGATGAAGGCCTGGACCGCGTAGCGGCGGACCACCTTCTGCCACCAGGAGATTCTCAGGGAGCTCCAGACGATCTCGTTGGGGTGCATTCCGATGTAGCGGGGGGACATGTGCAAGGCCTGGTGGTGGGACAGGGACTGGTAGGCAGACTGGGCAGCGGACTGGGTGCGGAACTCGATGAAGACGGCGTTGACGGGCTTGTCGGCGCCGGCCTTGTAGGACTCGCGCGCGACCTCGGTGTCGGGGATCAGCTTCTCGAGCTTCTCGCGGCACCAGTTGATGGAGTCGACCTTTGCGCCGAAGAGACCGAGGAGACCAGTGCGGTGGGTTGGGCGCTTCTTGGCCGGGAGCCAGCGGGCGGCGATGGATCCGGACTCGGAATCAGCAGTAGCGATAACGGGCTCCTCGTCGTTGGCGGCGCCCTTCTTGACGGCCTTGAGGCGCTCCTTGTTGGCGAGCTTGATCAGCTTGGTCTCGGCGCCCTCGAGCCTGTAGGCGGTCTTGTCGCGCTCCTCGACGAGATTGTCGAGCTTCTCGGTGTCGCGGGTGATCCAGACGTGCTGGACCTCGTCGCCAAAGACCTTGCGGAGCTTAGCCTCCTCGAGGTAGACCTCGGGGACGGAGGTGAAGAGCACGGTGCGGGAGGAGATGCGGTTCGCGTAGACGGGCGACAGGAGGAAGGCCTGGCGCAGGTTGATGTAGAAGATGCTCTCGCGGCAGACCATGAGCAGGACAAAGGCGAAGAAGATCCATCCGATGAAGACGTGGGCGTACATGCGGTACTTGCCATCGGTGTTCTTGTTCAGGTTGCCAAAGGCCAGCATGTTGAGGCCCTGGGCGCCGTTGCCGCCCGTCGCGTTGACGGAGAACAGGACGGGCCAGGTGATGATGCAGCCGAAGAAGCAGATGGCGACGAGGATGCGCATGTAGCGCAGGAACAGGTACGAGTCGAGCGATTGGGTCTGGAGAACGTAGGTGTCGGGGATCTTCCAGAAGGTGCCGAACCAGTTGAACATGCCGCCAGGAAGCTCTGGGGAGCGCTCACTGTGCGATTGTTAGCTTTGTGGGTGGGTAGGGTAGCCTGATCGCGGTTCAACGTACTTGTCACGTAGAGTCCCGAGGTAGGTTCTCGGGGCATAGAAGCGACGGTGCGACCGACGCAAGACCAGGAAGATGGTGACATAGACGAGGGCAACGACCAGAGTCGGGATGAGGGTCGCGACAAGACCCGAGATGGACGTGTCCTTGTCGGAGTCGGTGGGCTTAGCATCCTCTGCTCTCCTGAAGAGGCCGTCCATGATGGGCGAGAATGGGGGCGAGAGCTCGCTCGCGATGCAAGAATGGGGGAATTAGTTGAAGCTCAATTGGGTGGTGGAGTTTGTGTTTATTTCGTTTGGTGATGCCAGGGTGGCGGGGCGATTGTTGTTTTGAAAGAAGGAAGAGGGTGCTCGACCTTTTTCCAAAGCTACCTAAATAGCTATTGCGAAAGATGGATGGGAGAAGAAAAAGAAGGAAAACAGAGAGGAAAGAGAATTGGAAGAGCAGGAGGGGTAGCGNGGGGGGGGGGGGGGGAGGTGAGGTGTGGGAGAGGTTGTGAGGGTGTGAGGGTGGGCGAAGGATGGGTATGGGAAATGGCAAATTGGGAGATTGGGAATTGGGAATTGGGAATTTTAGGTTCTGCAGGTGCAGGTTTCCCAAGATTAGCACTTTTTGGCCAGCCGTCCAAGGATGAAGAGAGGTAAGGGGGACAAGGGGGGAGAGGGAGGGACCCATACCAGGTCCAGGTCCCACCATCGATAGTTTTGGTACTTCTAACTAGTATGGGGTTGTGGTNGGGGACTAGTGACAACGGAGGAAGTCCCGAAGAGTGCTGAGGTGGGTGCGTTGTGGGAGGGACGGTACGCTATTTTAGTTGGGGGGGTACATCAGGGCGAGGTAGATGGTGGGTTTGGTAGAGGAGGGGATGGACGGGGACGGACGGGGATGGGCGAGGGATTGGCGATGGCGATGAGACTGGATCGTGGGCAAAAGTGTAGGTATAGAGATGGAGACTCGAATCGAATCGATATTCAACGTTTGCTAGAGTAGTGTTTTGCGAAGATCAGTTGGGATGTTTATTGATATTCAGTCATATTTGGTGGTGTTTGGTGGTATTTGTGATATTCGTGATGATATTCAGTGATATCTACCCACTCTATAGAGACAATCTGTGATCTAGCTGCGACCGTCTGAGCACCGCTGTGTGCCACTGTGTGATATACTGCAAATCCGTCTACCTATACTGCAAATCTATATACAGTAGTACAGCGCATACACATACGTACAATCCATCTCGTCAGTTGCGTTACAGTCCATCTCGTCACTCGTCACTCGCGTCACTTCACAATAGCGTATTGTATATAGTACTGGTATTACCAGTACACAAAGACCAGAGTACTGTACGGACGGCAAAAGAAGATCTTCGCCCAGCTCCAGGATACCAACCGCAGTACCAACCACACTACACAATCGCTGTCCCCGTCCCCGTCCCCATCCCCGTCCCCGTCCACCTCCCCCCTGCTGGCAGATCTCGCTTCCCTCTCGCCGACCACCATCGCCCATCATCGCCCACCCATTTCCCATGTCACAGTCCCACAAACAGCCAGCGAGTACCGCCTTGGCAATCTATCCATCCAACCCAGTTGAGCGCAGCCTACCACACCAGTCCCGCCCATCCAGTCGCCCATCCACCAGAAATACTGTATGGCATGATGCATGATGTCTGCCTACTGTAGTGTCCACGGAAAAACTAGACGCACACAAGCTAGACTGACGTCAACACATGTGAATCTCCATCCATCTCCGCCCATCATCTTTCCCCCTTTCGGCAAGCACGAGCGATAGTAGCAACTACGATCGCTGTTACCGGTACGCTTTATCCATTTCGCCTCTCCTGTGGTCAACATACCGTCTTCAGGAAGGCTGGGACTTTGTTCGGTACTGTACGTACAGCTCAGAGGGTATTCCCCAAGAAGGCTGTACTGTACTGTACTGTACTGTACTGTACTGTACTGTACTGTACTGTACTGTACTGTGCGTGACCACCACCACCACAGCTGTGACCTTCTCTCCTTGCCCGCGTATACCCTACACAGCTCAAACATCCCGCATCCCGCCTCGCCTCATGCACGCACCTCACTCACTCACCACCGGCAACTCCCTTCCCAATCCCAACCCTAATCCCAACCCAATCCACCAGCCAGCCCAGTCTCTCCTGCACTGCACACACGTTAATTACCACCCAAACGACGTGTCGCCAACAGAGCAGTGTCCCTCGCCAGCCACCAATGTCTGCCAACTCCCCATCGTCCCGTCCAGCATGTGCTCTCATCGCCTGTTGATCCCCGGCGAAGTCTCTGCGCGTGTCTCACTCTACCCATACAAACTGGTACAGTAGTATCCATAGCACACCCAAATGTCTCACTCCCCTCGACGGCAGAGACAACTGAACCAGACAACGGCTGCACTAGCTAGACAAGACTAGACAAGACTAGACGAGACAGAACCCGCACTGTACAGTACACTACGCACACCCGAGCGAGACCAGATGAACGATGCGGACGGGACGCGTATGTAGTAGACCAGATGAGACATCGGCAGTGTCCTCCTTTCCTCGGGCGCATCGTCAGGACAGTAGGTATACCCCGTACACTACCCATCTCCCGCGTAGTCGGTGGCAGGTGTTGGCACTTCCAATCCGCCCCACAGGGCAGAGAAAAAATCCGCTCTCCAATCCAGCAACCCAGCGCTACTGAACATCACTACTACTCCCCCCTCCAGCGCTACCTGTGTCCACTAACTACTGCGACCGACGATGGAGTGACTTACGCGGCTGCACACACGTCCCACGTCCACTTCCACTTCCACCCAATTTACCAATGCACTCACTGATTGATGGGCAGTGTAGAGTGGTCCACAGTGGGAACCGCCAGCCGTCTGTGGGTGGGGTCTAATCTAATATCAACGCACCACAACACACAGCGCGGTGCGATATTGGGTGATGGAACATGTGATTGGTTATGTCACGGGGATTGGATTTCTTTTCTTTTCTTTTCTTTCGCTGTGGACAGCAGTAAAAAACACATCACGGCGGCGCAGAACAGACATTGGCGCAAAACAGCACAGTGCAAAACAGACACAGGCGTAAATGGCAGCACGAGCAAGAGCACAGAGCGATAAATGGGAGAGAGGTACATGTACCTGAAGTCCCTCTCCCCTTTGCTCTCCTGGTTCAACAACCACAACCCATGGGTAAAAGCACTACTGTACGTACTGACAGCAAAAATAACCCATGGGTTGGCTGCCAGTCGCCATCGAGCTCTTATCTCAAGACTGGCGGTTGTGAGGTCACCACTGCCCTGGCACTTCCCACTTCCCATGGCTACTCGCCTCAAAATCTAGGCTTGCTATCTCAATCCCAATCCCAATCCCAATCGCATTCCCGCGCCCAACTCCAACGCCCATCTGTATCCCCAATCCCAATACTGTAGCCACAACGTCAGTCACTCCAGCCACAGCCACACCTCCAACCACACGTGCAACCACAGCCACAACTCCCACCTCGGACACCCCGTCCCTCCCACAACCGCTCCCATGGTTCCCTTCCCTTCCCTCTCTTCCCTCCTTCGCAACACCCTCCTCCCAATCCAGCCTCCCCGTCCCAATCCACCACAAACCATCAAATCCACCCATCCATCCAGCCCACCATATCCACCCCATCCACCCAAGCTCCCACTCACACAAAAAACGGGTCCCTCGCGTCAAAAAAAAACNAGTGAAGCGACTGTAAAAGAACCGGGTCTTTGTTTACACACCGATCCACTAACGATCCCAGGACGCGCCACTGCGCATCCTTGCCGAGCTGATGCTGTAGATGAATGTAGATGAAGGGATGGGATGCGGTAATGCGGTAACAACGAACGACAGCGGCGACGACGGCGACAACTTGCGCCTCACCACGCGCGCATCGACTTCTTCCGCCGGGTAGACTACCCCTTCGTGTCTATGTACTGGGGGTGTTGCGGTTGATGGGCTGGGGAGGGTGGTGGTGATGGCTGGAGCGAGCGAGTCGTGGTTGCGAGTGGTGTGATGTGACGTCATTGATTGATTTTCCGAGGGAAAATTGGGAGGTGGATCACGTCATATATGGCACGTGATAGGTGGCACGTGATGGATAGGGGTGAATGGATTGAGGAGTTGATATTGAGTAATTAATTGTAAGTATGTATTCTGTATAGAGATTATATGAGATTATGTGGCTATTACAACAGTTAAGCCAGGGGGAACGAGAATCGCGCGGTATATTTAGTGCGGCGTTACCTTTTGAGAGTTGGTGAGTTTTCTCATTCCTTACATGCCTCAAAATATACTCCTCGATATAAAACAAGGCGGCTACTATTTTACTTTCTCCTTTCTTTGTACAGAAAGGCTGCCTGTTATTTATGATTATTCGTGAGTACATTTTCTGCCTCCTCCTCTCTCATCCTCTTCTGCACCCCAAGCACCCCATGCAACGCCACATCCCTCGCAGCAAACTGCCCAGCATCAGGCCTCCCATACGCCTCATCCACCTGCTCCACAATCTTCTCCTCCCACCCACCCTCACCACCGCCCACTCCATCCCGATCCGTAAAGTTCAACGGCGCACTACTATCCCAAACCCCCTGCACCGTGCCCGCCAGATGCTTCAGAAAGACCCCGAGGCCACCAGCGCCTCCACCCATGTTGTACGACTTGAATGGGCCCTGAACGGCCCACCTAGGCCCAATACTCGCTTCCACAAGCCGGTCGAGGTCAGGCGCGCTAATAACGTCCTGGTCGACGAGGTAGCACGCCTCGCGGAGGAGCGCGAAGGCGAGTCTATTCCCCACGAAACCCGGGACCTCCTTATTCAGCACGATGGGCTGGTGCCCTGACGCCAGTCCCACGAAGTACTGTCTCGCGAACTCGACCTCTGCTGGGTGCGTGGTGGGGGAAGGCACGAGCTCGATGAGCGGCATTATGTGCGGTGGGTTGAAGGGGTGGACTACTAAAAGGCGAGTCTGGTCTTTCATATCTGCGACTTGGCGCGAGGCGGGGATGCCGGAGGTGGAGCTCCAGAGGTGGGTGGTTGCGGGGACGAGGGCCTCGATTTGGGGCCAGAGGGTGCGTTTGAAGGGGAGGTTCTCGGGGCCTTGCTCTTGGATGATGGTGGCGTGCTGGCAGGCTGATTCTAGGGAGGGGCAGATTTTTAGGCGGCCGGTGTGGAGGAGGTGGGGGAGGCTTAGGGTGGGGTCTGGGGAATCGATGGAGGCGGGAAGGACGGTGTTGATGTACTCTTCGAGGTCGGGGCGGGTGTCGTAGACGGAGACGACTGCGTTGGAGTGTTTGAGGTGCAGGGCGGCGAAGGATAGGCCTATGGTGCCGAGGCCGATTAGGGTGATATTGTGCTGGGGGTCTGGGGATGGTGGGGTTGACATGTTGGTATGCTTTCAAGGCTGTCGAGTCTAGCGGGAAGAATGGCGTAGATGAGACGAAAGAGTGGGTGTGACATGCGGTAAAAGATATATAGTCGGAAGCTGAACAACGTAGTAGGTAGTCTATCGTGGATCCATTGGCTTGACGTCTGATAAACTCGGCGACAGTCGGCGGGAAACTCGGGTGACGGCCGAGATCCCGATGTGGGGGTGGGGTGCCCTCAATATACGCTAGTACAGTACACATAACTGTCTGATACTAGACCCTTCCTCTTTCGCCCTCATGAAGCTCTCATCTCATAAATATCATCATTTCTCCGTAGCTCTTCCTTTTGGGGCTTCTATGTTTTACATCAACCTGCGATCTAGTACTCTTATCTCTGAGCCTTCAAAGTATTTCCCCCCCCCAACTTTGTCTCCACCATCACCATGATCACTCCACAACGTCCAACAACACAAAAACGCCAGTCCTCAAAGCAGCCCAAACCCCATATGCTCAACGTCAAAAAACGCCAGAGTCGCATCCCACGCACTCGCCGTACCATCCGCGCGCAACCCCCCTTGTGCCGCACCACCACCGACTTGGAACGCCGGATTGAGCGTCTGGAATGCGATCTCGTCATAGCGTTCTCCAGGAAACACCATTGCCGCTTCCCGCGCGGTATCCCACACGCTCCCGAGACCCTGCACGCTGTCGAGAGGCAGGTTCGACTGCTCGTTCTGCGAAGACGATGCTCCATCCGAAAGCGGAATATGAGCTGAAGGACTAGCCTGCTGCGCTAGGCGCTGCGACTCCTCCAACCGCTGCCTTTGCTCCCTCTCATAGCTCGCAGTCGCAGCAATACAAGTAGTGAGCAGCGACTGCAGCCCCTCCCCCATCCAATGCAACAGGTGATTCGGCGTCGACACCGTCGTCCTGCACAAGCGGACCACGCGCGTAATCATGTCGAAAATGGGCTGCGCCTCGGTATCGATATGGCACCTATACTTTGTCGTGATTTTCAGCAGGAAGGAGCAGGCGAAGGCGATCATGGTGTGGAAGTAGTGAGGCAGGCCGGCGAAGGCGGGGTTCAGGTCGGGGTCCTGCGTGATCAGTGTGATGATTGACTGCGCGGAGTTTACGGCCATTAGGGCTATGTCTTTGAAGGCTTCTGCCATGGGGTCGGGGCGGGCGTCGGATGCTAGGCCCCGGAAGACGTGTGAGCAGACGAAGAGTTTGGCGAAGTGGAAGTGCAGCATGACGGCTTTGCTGGGGTATTCCCCGACTACTGCGTGAGGCTCTGTGGTATTTGTGAGCTTGCTGTAAGGTATCAAGGTTGCGGGTGGGGGGGGGGATACTTACGACATCTATTCAGCCATGTTGCGACCCATTGGTCGAGCTGGTGGATGAACTGGTCCAGTTGAGGTTTGAATATGCTTGGGATACGTAATTCAAGGTTCGTGCCAAAGAGCTTGGTAACCTTATTTAGCAGGGTGAGCATTGCGATCTGGCTGACAATCCGTATGTCCGTGTTCTCGCTCTGACTGTTCTCATCCTGCACCTCTCTCAAGTAGCTCTCCCAGTCGTGGGCCGAATCCTGCGCTTCAATAATCGATGGACGGCCATAGAGGATGGATAGGTGCTGGTCGCAGATGCACAAAAGATACCATAGCCTGAGGCACTCGATGGCTTCACCTCTTGTGACTATCGATGATGAATCTCTAGCGGAGCTGTCTGGCCCAACTACTATACTATATGATTTCTGGAGGTCGAATTCGACTGCACGCCTAATTGCGAGGCCCGAAACAGGCCAGGCTATATCACTAAGCCAGAAGCAAGCTATACACAAGCCTCGAAAGTCTTCTAGGTTTACTGCTGATGTGAAGACAAAGTTTGACACGAGCCTGCGAAGCTCCGCGTTGCAAACTTGATACAAGGACTGCCCGGAAGGATTGTGCAGTGCAGATACAGTGCAGATGGCAACAAGTAACAGGCTAGATGCATTTCGAATACTTTCTAGGTCCTTGAACTTACTCGCAACTCCGTACAGATAATAATCCGTCTTGGAAAGATAGGCGTCGATTAACCGCTGCGCGTCAGCTGAACTCAGTGCCCCTCGTGAGATAAGGTCGCTGGGCGGCTGACCATAGGCATCGTCATTCCCATTAGAAAAGACAGGCAGTCGTTTCGAACGTAGTGACCTAAGACGGGTGATCTGATACAACGACGTGATGGGGACATGGCTGGGGCTCTCGGAACGGCTTGCCCGAGCCGATAGGCCATCGAGCATTTCGGCGTCTAGATCGTTTGTTTCTTCCAACTGCTGCGTATCCGAGGCCGTCACCGCCTCAGGGGCCTCTGCATTTGTTGCCACCAAGACACTGCGTAGAGGAGGTAGGGGTGGCTGTGCATTGGCCGCCTTAAGTTCACTGACGGCGGCATGAATATTCCTGAGATCACTTATCACTGCTGCCCTACAGTAGCGGTGAGTCAGCATAAACCGGATGGTCCTATTTCTCGAAGTAGAGCACAGACCTGAAGATGGAACTTTGTGAGGAATTAGATGCATCTTTCTTAGATATACAACGCACCTCTCGCTTTAAACAACGCCTGCACGACGTCCGCCCTGGCTCGGTTATACACCGCACCTGCAAAGGCATAGAAGTTAGCTCACAGCCCACAGCTCACAGCAACTTAATTCAAGCTCTGAGAATTTGCACGAGCACCCACCTTCTGCTTCTGGCAAGGAAGACAGGCAGCCATTCGGCGATTGCGTTCGATTGGGAAAGGCGGTGCTGCGTGCTCGTTCATATTGCAAAGCTCTTGACGAGCGATTCCTATCCGCTACTTCATACAGGGGTAGAAGGTGAAGTTGGGGCAGGAATTTAGGTTTGATACGGATCTAAAACCTGAGTGAAATGACAGTCACAACGACGCATAGAACAGTGATACAGCATCAACAGGAGGTGGTATCACGTGGAGACTGTAATCACACCTGATACAGGGCTAAGGCGGGGGTTTTCTCTCCGAACACTGGATTAGTTTGGTATTTGGTCACGTGAGAATTTTTCTCACGGAACCAAGAAAAGCCAATGAATTATGGTACATTACGTGGTCAATACACAAAATGTTGCAAATTACCATTGCGACCGAGGTTGGGGCTCTCTAGAGACTTTCCTCTCTCGTAGCTTGAGCCAGAGGTCGTTCCGAAAGAGGTTGATTATAGCACGTGATGTATCGGAGGAGTCGGCGAGATGAAGAAGATCTCGCCGAAAATTCCGACTATCGAGGATGTGGGGTTGGGATACCCCGCATTTTTTGGCAGCTTGGCCGTAAGTCGGTTTATGGCAGCCCCATGCAGCTGTACAGTTCACTTGCGGAAGACTCGGCCCAAAGGGATTGCGCCGAAAACTCCGATGATCCAGTATGGGCAGGTGGGATGTGACGCCCAGAGCGTGCGAGTTTGAGGGAAGTCGGCGTGGGAACATGTTGCACTGGCGGGTACCCCACAGAAATAATACTACTCGATGAGAATATCTGGCTGCTGATACACCGGATTGTTTGACTGATCATGGAACATTTTTATTGTCTATATATATCTCCCAGGACACGGCTCTTAAGACGCTTCCAATACCCTCTCAATCATCCTCAGCACCAAAATAAGTCTCCTCTGGTCCCCTTTCTCTATTCACGGTCGTCACCATGTCCGCAGTAGCTAAAATCGCTTCCACGTTTCTTAAGAGGACGTCCTTGGCAAATGGAGTGCCATCGGGACCCCCTGTAGATGTTTCCAAAATCGTGGGAGGGGTTATCAACGATATTAGGACCAAAGGCGATGCAGCAGTCCGCACATATTCCGAGAAATTTGACAAATGGTCGCCAAAGTCTTTCAGGCTCACTCAACCGGAGATCGATGGAATTATTTCCAGGGTTTCCAAGACGACGTTAAATGATATCAAGACGGTCCAGGAGAGTGTTAGGACGTTTGCATTGGCCCAGAGATCGACTATCCAGGATCTCGAAATGGAACTTCGCCCAGGTGTGATTCTTGGTCACAAGAACATCCCAATTGGCTCAGTGGGAGCGTAAGTTTCCCTGCGAGCCATTCCCAGCCAGACAACTAACATTGCTGCTTCCTACAGATACATTCCCGGTGGCCGATATCCCCTTTTGGCCTCCGCGCACATGACGATTGTCACCGCCAAGGCAGCCGGCGTTGGAAGAGTGGTTGCTTGCACCCCCCCGATTCTAGGGGAGATCCCCGCAGCGACGATCGCTGCTATGCATTATGCCGGGGCCGATGAGATCTATGTACTAGGTGGCGTTCAGGCAGTAGCTGCCATGTCTCTTGGGACGGAAACAATTGGCAAGGTTGACTTCGTCGCGGGCCCAGGTAACTCGTTTGTTGCAGAGGCCAAGCGTCAGTTCTTCGGCGAGATTGGTATCGACCTCCCAGCGGGTCCCACGGAGGTGTTGATTGTGGCGGACGAGAAAGCTGATCCAACTGTTGTTGCCACGGATCTCCTGTCCCAAGCAGAGCACGGCCCAGACACACCAGCTGTGTTGATTACTACCTCGGAAGAACTTGGGCGTAAAACGATTGAGGAAGTGGACAGGCTGCTAAAGGTTCTCCCTACTGCAGGCCTTGCTTCTACATCCTGGACAACATTTGGTGAAGTGGTGGTGGTGCCTACTATGGACGATGCCTTTGCGCTTGCCGACACCTACGCCAGCGAGCATGTCCAAATATTGACCGAAACTCCCCGGGATGCATTGACTAAGATGTCAAACTACGGTGCACTGTTCCTGGGCGAGAAGACTTGTGTGTCTTATGGTGATAAGGTTAGTTCGACGTTCATGCAACCCCTTTTAAGTTTTAGCCGGATTCTAATAATACCGAAGGTTATTGGCACAAATCACGTCCTGCCAACCAAGGGAGCTGCGCGCTTCACCGGTGGCCTTTGGGTTGGAAAATACCTCAAGAACTGCACATACCAGGAGGTCACATCGGCACAGGAGAGTGGGGAGCTCGGTAGGTTATGCGGCAGAGCAGCACGCGCTGAGAACTTTGAGGGACATGCGAGGTCTGGTGACATTAGGGCCCAGAAGTTTTTAAATGATAAGTTCGAGTGGCTTGAGACCAAATCCTAACTGGCCGTTTGAAGCTTGGTGCGGTCCGAAGTTGTCACGATATCACCATTTTCCTAACCATATTTAGACAAAATTTAGAATAGAATCAATATATAGTTTTATATGTTAACGTTTGACTATAAAGTATATGGCTATGAACCGATGGAAAAAAACTATATCCTCGCAGTCCCTAATCTGAGAAGGTAAAGTTAGTCGATATATATATGTATTTGACAATAGCAGTGAGGGAGACGACGGAGACTGAGGTAATTGAAAATGGGAATTCCGAACCATAAGAGCTAAAGGGCTCGACAGCTTCTGTTCTGCAGGATATATCGAATAATCACTCCCCCCAGTTTAGTTTGGCATTAATCCTGTGTCCTTAAAAATGACTCAGTCTGAGAGAATCAGTGGCTACGCTTGGAAAGGTTGCAATAGTATATTTAATTCCATTTATTTAATATTAGAAATTGGCTTTAGCTTGCTCAAATAAAGCCAGCAGTATCCCACCACCTGGAGCCAACCGTAAAACCTTTGGCTTAAATCCCTTATACCACGCACTGGCCCCCTCCCTTCGAGCAATGTCGGCCAATACTCTAAAGGTGTTTGGCACCTTGCCATTTCTCCCTGTCTGTATATTCTGCACGCGCGATTTTACAACATCAAAGGGCGTGTTGAGGACAGTACCGACTAAACCGCCTGAAAACCCCGCTATTAAATCTATCACCAATTCCTCTGCAAGTGTCTTTGGTGTCCAGGCATACTTCCGCACGCGGTATATCGTGCCAAAGTAACCAGCGCTCCAAATGCCTTGGCTAGGGGTCGCCAGTCACCAATTAGGAAATTCAAACAAACCTGTTTCTGAAAATTTATGGCTTACCAAATGACTGTTGCTTGTAACCCTTTTGCGAATGCCAAGGGACCTTCGTTTGTTACAGTTTTCCTGAAGCAGTCTGCTGAAGAAGTATACTTCCCCAGATTCTTTGCATCTTGCATTCTAATCTTAATTTTTTCAAATGGTGCAACTATGGCGGATTCGAAGATGCCACCACTGGCTCCCGCTACGATCGCAATTCCCTGGGTCATGGAAGTGGCGCCTGTCAATTTCAACAAGATTGGATGAACAGCATCATTCGCCCCAAACTTGACTGCTCTGGGATATATTAGTAAGGCGCCGTCTTCCATTTCAGCAACGATAACGTACCTCTTTGGAGCCTCCATGCATATAGGTGGAAGAATACCTCTGTAAAGTGCGCATGTACCTCCAATACTGATGATATCTCTCATTGTGCGGAGCACTCCGATGTTCGCCCCATCAACCTGGAGCATTTTCCTTGTCTTCACCTAACCGTAGATCTAGAATTCAGCGGTGCTAACTTGTAAAAGAGATGTCATCGATAGGGATGGGGTGGTCACTTACAGTATCCAGGGGATACATTATGAGAATTTCTGCAAGACCAGCAGCGCCACCAGCCAACACTGCCAAATGACCAGCGACTTGTTTTCTTGGAGCTCGGGCCATAATTCAACAAACAAATTTGATATTTATTACCGTCATAGTCTCCGATCGTAAGGATGGGATATCTAATAGAGTACATACGTTTTCAATTCCGGACTTTGGCGTGGAAACCCCGCACACTGTCGGTGCCATTCCGATATATCGGTTGTGAAAACTAGGCACTGACCCGGAGAGCAGTGGGCCGATAGCTTATTCTGAGTCACCAGACAAATAAATCAGAAAAATACCCAGAACCGAATGAATAATTATCCACAAATAGGCCCCGGAATAATTGGATTGATTGGAACCCAGCTTCGGTTGGGCCTGTTTCGTGAGTCGGCGAGTACGGCGAGATGTGGCCCCTAACTTTGCGGGGGCATCGCCGAATTCTCCGATGCCCACTTTGTCTGCCGATCGACCTGTCTCTCCACAAGTACGAGCCTGGAGTCCCCACAGCTTATTTGTAAGTTGCGGGGAAATGCATAGCTACAATCTGGGGAGTTGAATTGGCCGCCACGTTATGAGCTAGGATTTGGGTAGTTAGTTGAGCTGAAGTGCAGTAGGTGGTATAAAGGCCGAAGCAGCATGAAAATGCTTCCCCCAAACTCTTCAACTTGCAACATTGAATCTTCAAGCTGGAAGTATTTTGTTTTCTTCTTCTTCTTGTTTTCACATCTAACAAAACCTCTCCTCCTATCCAAGACTTGGCAATGGCACCGCAGTTCATGAGGAGAAGATCGTTGGCGACACCACTCATGTGGATGATTCCCATGCTTCAACTCTTTCCGATCCAAAGATGGACGGAAATGAGCAGTCTGAGAGGGTCGTGGACTTCTCTCAAGTAGATGAAGCAAAGACACTTCGAAAAATGGATATTCGCCTTATCCCAGCTCTAACAATTCTTTACTTGTTGAGCTTTCTCGATAGAGGGTAGAATATCCGCGCACCAGCCCAACTTATCCTTGCTAATATCGCCAGAAACATTGGCAATGCAAATATCCAGGGACTCTCAGACGACCTTGGGTTGAGCGATTCACAATACAATTTGTGTCTAACGGTGTTCTTCTTCACATACTGTTTTTTTGAAATTCCATCCAACTTGCTTCTGAAAAAGTTTCGCCCCTCGGTAAAATATAACGCAGTCAAATCCGGCCCCAGTTCATATCGCTAACTGTGCTAAAATCAGATCTACTTGCCTACTATTATGGTCCTATGGGGAACTTGCACTGTCTGTTTGGGTAGGTTTCCTTCGAGGTGGCCTTTGTGGCGGTCGATACTGAAGGATTATAGGCGTTGTCCACAACTACCATGGTCTTCTCGTCGTCCGAATCATGCTTGGCGTCGCTGAGGCTGGTCTCTACCCAGGCATAGCATACTATTTAACAATGTGGTACTGCACGGCCGAAATGCAGTGGCGACAGGGGCTCTTCTACAGTGGTGCTTCTATTGCAGGAGCATTCTCAGGGCTGCTTGCGTACGGAATCAGCAAGTAGGTTGGCCTGTCAATCAGCATGAGGACAAAATGAGTTAACAACGATTAGTATGCATGGCATTGGTGGTTATGAGGGTTGGCGATGGATGTGAGTTTCTGAAAGGAACGGATCACTAGAACAGACCGCACTAACACCTCCAGTTTTATCCTCGAGGGATTGCTCACAGTTGTCGTTGCTTTTATTACATTCTTTGTCATGCACGACTTTCCTGATACTGCATCGTTTCTCACAGAGGAGGAAAGAGCCTGGGCATCGAATGTTTGTTCAATGTTTCTACGTTGACGATATATACTGATAATTTCAGCGCCTGAAATATCAAAGTTCCTCTCGATCAGGGCGACAAATTGCAGAGAATAACAAATTCGAGTGGAAAGTCCTCCGTCAAGCACTGTCTGATTGGCAACTTTGGGTCTGTTTGTTTGTGAGTAGTCGTTTGGTACCAGAGCTACGGGAAGGGATGCTAACCACCATAGATGTACTGGGGTATCGTCTGCCCGCTGTATGGCATCGCTCTCTTTCTTCCCACAATTATTTTCCAACTAGGTAGGTACCTGTGCTACTCTCTCAGCAAAAGATAGAGACTGACAGTATTAGGATACACCGCCCAAGTTGCACAATTGCTTACTATCCCCATCTACATCACGGCAGCGATTCTCACTATCATTGTTGCCTACTTCTCCGACAAGGCGGCCAAAAGTAATATCCAGTTTTGACACATAAACAATATACTGACAATCAACAGCCGGCAAAGCACGTAGCCCCTACGTCTTCATCCCAATGTGTTGCATTCTAGCCGGTTTCCTCATCGCCAGTAAGCTCTCCCTCCTTGACCAAGTCCACCCAAAAGCTAACCATCTCCCCAGTCGCTGGATCAGCAGCTGGCAACGTTCCAGGCGTGGTGTATGCAGGCGTCTTCATCGCAACATGCGGCATCTACCCCGCCTTCCCCGGCAACGTAACCTGGATTTCCAACAACCTTGCTGGATCATACAAGCGCGCCGTCGGGATGGCCTTTCATATCGGCGTCGGAAATCTCGGTGGAGCGATGGCGTCAAACTTTTATAGGCACAGAGATGGCCCCAAGTTCTTGCTCGGACATGGGCTGGAGATCGCTTTTATCACCATGGGGCTTGTTGCAGTGGTAGTCCTCCGTATTAATTATGCGAGGATCAACAGGCAGAGGGATCTGTTGATGGATGAAGGGTCTGAGTTGACAGATAAGGAGATTAGTAATCTTGGGGATCGTGCACCGACTTTCAGATATCAGCTGTGAGAAATTGTGTTGTCGGATAGTTGATATGAGCATCGCCGCCTCAAGTTTTTGAGGCTTTTAGGATAACCCTGGTTATCCCCCTTAGCTACGTGATGGCGACCACGTCAACAACGCAAGATGTGGATCTCGTATTAAGACGCGACGGACGCAATGGACGCGATGCACCGCGACTTTAGATGGTTACATGCTAGTGGGCGTGGGTGAGCGTGGGTGAGCGTGGGTGAGCAAGGGTGAGCAAAGGTGACCAAGGATGACGGGGAGTTCAGAAATAGTATAAAGGCAGACTCCCCACCACCTCTAAGAGGAGATAATAAGAGGCAAAGCCAACTATCAATTTCTTATCTCAATCCAAGCTTTCTAAATAACTTATCTTTTCCTGATTCCAAATGCCGAAGATCTTCCCGCAAGCCTTGAGATATGGGATGATGAGGTCCAACAGCCTTCTCATATCCTACAAGAGTCTTTGCATACATTATCCTAGCCTTTGGCAGATCGCCTTGCCTTCTAAAGAGAGAGGCGAGGCCCCACATTGCGTTTAGCGCTGGGATATAAGTTGATATACTGTCTGCACCAAACTCCTTCTCGTAGCCTTGTAGCGCCCGCTGGTACATCTTCTCAGCCTCAACCAGCTTGCCTTGCTTGGCGTGGAGGTTCCCTAGGTTGCTAACTGTGTGAAGTGTTGATATATGCTCTAGACCCATAACCTTCTCCTTGCCTTGTAGTGCCCGCTGGTACATTTGCTCAGCCTTGACTAGCTTCCCTTGATTCTTGTAGAGCATCCCTATATCACTAACTGTGTCAAGTGTTGATGTGTGCTCTGGACCTAGTGTCTTCTCATAGCCTTGTAGCGCCTGCTGGAACATCTGCTCAGCCTTGTCTAGCTTGCCACAGCTTGTGTAGAGGGTACCAACGTTATTAACTATACCAAGTGTTAATATGTGCTCTAGGCCCAATGTCTTCTTGAAGCCTTGTAGCGCCCGCTGGTACATCTGCTCAGCCTCGACCAGCTTGTCCTGTTTTATATAGAGGCTCCCTAGGATGTTAACTACATAAAGAGTTGATGTGTGCTCAAGACCTAACACCTTCTCATAGCCTTGCAGCGCCTGCTGGCACATTTTCTCAGCCTCAACTAGCTCGCCCTTGTCTCTATAGATGAGACCAAGGTTGTTAACTATCTTAATAGTCGATGTGTGCTCTACACCTAATGTCTTCTTGTAGCCTTGTAGCGCCCGCTGATACATCTGCTCAGCCTCAACTAGCTTGCGTTGGTTTGCATATAAGACCCCTAGGCTATTGACTGTTTCAAGTGTTGATGTGTGCTCTGGACCTAATGCCTTCTCATAGCCTTGTAGCGCCTGCTGGTACATCTGCTCAGCCTTGTCTAGCTTGCCTAAGTATGTGTAGAGGATACCAAGATTGTTGATTGTGTCAAGCGTTGACGTGTGCTCTAGACCCAATACCTTCTCTTCGATTTGTAGCGCCCACTGGTACATCTGTTCAGCCTCAACCAGCTTGCCCTGGTCGGCGTAGAGGGTTCCAAGGCTGTGACACTCCAACCTAATGTCATCGTCTGTAACCAAGCTTTTTAGAAGCATATATGAACACCTCATTGCATGATGGAGAAGCCGTCGTTGTGTTGGCAACAGTGGACCAATCTGCTCTTTTGAGGCGTGTGATCCTATAAACTTCGTAGCTAGTCTAGCTAATCCGTGATCCCACTTTTGGTTGAGAACATGAATTGTCCATGAGTGAACGCACGCATGAATGCTATACCCTTGTGACTCGACCAAACCTTGTACAGGCGTGTTTGCTACAACTAGCCTGTAGCTAGTTAATACGCGTACAGCCTCATGGAAGCTTACTTCGTCTTTTGTCAGTTCTCGTACCCAGCCAGGGTCGTTCGAGTTACTGTGCTGGAGAAGCTCTAACCAGAGATCCTGGCTGTCAAAGTACGCCCAGAAACAAAGAAGCCTAGCGGAGAGGTCATTTTGCTGTTTGACGTGGTCGAATGATATCTGCCACGTAGAGTAGAGTCCAGTATTGTACGAGTCCAGTTCCGGACTCGACCTTTGAAGTTGCACCCTCAACTGCTTGTACAGACGTAAATAGTCTGTAAGGCTTACAGCTGCTTGACAGAGATACGCTCCAGCGGTTGCAAGTGCAAGAGGCAGTCCATCTAATTCTCTAGCAAGTATGATAGCATTAGGATCTGGTATTAATATTAGATCTGTATCACAGATATGTAGAACCTTCTTACCACTTCTCAGTTCTTTCCGCTTTGAAACATTTGACAAAATCTCAACACTATCACGCACATCGCTAAGCTTCTGAATCTGCATGAAATAGCCAATTCCAACCTCTGTTGACCGCGTTGTGATAATAATCGACCCTAGATATGATTCGGGAAGAAACTTTTGGATATCCACAGCTGTTGGATCTGAGTTGCTAGGCGATTTAGGGTTATCGTAATTGTCAAAGATCATTAACCATCGTGTATTATTTGGCCGACTTAGCCATGCTTTAACAGAATTAACCACGCCGTCGAGGCTTTTGTTTGTATCTGTGTTGCTAAGCTGAAGAGTCAAGGGGTGTTCTTGTGATATCTGTCTAGCTATTTCAGCAAAGCTCTGCTTTAGAGAATCCTCGTCCTTAGCGTTCAGCCAAAATATTGCCGAGTAACTGTCCTGATGCTGCTTGGCATATGCAACACTGAGTTGTGTCTTGCCGATTCCGCCTAGTCCGTGAAGAATAATTGTTCGGCGAGAGCCATCGCCGCTGAGTTCTCTGCGCATCTCAGAAAGCTCTGCCTCTCTGCCCACGAAGAGTTCAATATCATGAACACCGGAAAGGCTGAAAACGACTGAAAAGTCGTCGCTCAGCCTTGATCGTTCGTCCGCAAGGTTGTCGTCAATGGCAGCCTCCAAGGCTGCGTTGAGTTCGTCGTTAGGCAGCGAGGCTGGGAGACCAGTGACACGGAAAACAGTGCCCTCCTTTGTGGCGGCCATTTTGATCCAGAGGTTATCTTCGAGCGCAGCCTTTACTGTGGGTTTTGAGTAGCGGGTGAGCAGCAGGTGAGTAGCAGGTGAGTAGCAGGTAGGCGGGGGGGATGGTATATATTGTTGGAGATTCTGGGGTTTCCCAGGATTTGCCAAGGAATTAGCCCTGTTTCGGGGAGGTATCCCCATGGGTATCCTATTGGCCTGCTTGGCTGTGTGTTGGCATATGACCAACATCGTGGGGGTGGCCATGCTCAGGGTATTGGCCATTACTGTAAGGATCTTCAATGAACAGGGCAGTACGAGGTCACGTTCTTCACTGTATACGCGTATATAGATCCTGTAGATTACGGAGACTGAACGCTGACCTTCCTCCGAAGGTCCGCGTTCCTACTATATACTACGGCTGCACGTGTTCTTCGGCCTGACGTTCCTCCGTCTTGGCTCCGTGGCTCACGAGTTATGACTCTGCACGTGATGCGTTCGTGACAATTACCCAGGAATCACCTATAAAAGCTACATAGAACGTTAAGATAGTTAGATAATTCAATTGATCCTATTATAATGTCTATATACTGTATTCTGCTCTGTGATATTACTGTCGGCTGCTGCTAAGAGAACGATTACGGTCGCCGGTAATTCTCATACGATTTTGTATGGAGAACACCGAAATCGTGAATCACCCCCAATATATATGTTCCGGCCCAACCGTCAGATCGGCCAGCTCGCGAGCTGGCCGGCCCATTCGCGAGCTGGCCGGCCCAACCGCGAAGTGGCGGTGTAGAATAGTATCGTAGAAAATTTAAATCCTACCTCCTACCTCCTACAACTATAGTATAGTATAGTAATTATGGCTACTATTACTTCAATTAATCCATTTCCATTTGACGTACGTGCTGCTTTTGAGGCCTATATAAGCAGCCCTACTTACTACAATTAAGAGTAATTCTTACACGAAAAATGGAGCCAAATACGCACTATACTTGAGGATCTAGCTGCTTTTATTCTGCATAATAAAGAGAGTATAAACCTAAAGTACCATACACTCTCTAGCTTTAAGCTTATTAATAATAAGCTATATAAGCAGAGTGATAGGCGGAGTGATAAGCAGCACCTACGAGCTATAGTTCAAAAGGCTGAGGTGTTTGATGTTATTGCACAAGAGCACCTTAAGCTTCTACATGCAGGCCGGAATAAGGTAAGCCTTCCTTAAATTCTAGCTTAAGCTCCGGCTTAAGCTCTTGCTCGAGCTCTTACTTAAGCTCTTACTTAAGCTCTAGCCTAAGCTCTAGCTTAAGCTCTTGCTCGAGCTCTTACTTGAGCTCTAGCCTAAGCTCTAGCTTAAGCTCTAGCTTAAGCTTACACCTACTTTTTAATACTATACTAACTATAAGAAGGTATGGCCTACTATTAGGCAAAAATACTATGGAATAAAGCGAGAGGATGTAGAGTTTATACTTAAATAGTGTAAGAATTATATACTTAATAGGCTAAATACTACAAAAGCCCCCTTAGTTCCTATTATTATAGGGCGAGCGTAGGAGTAGGTTTAAATTAATCTAATTAATATATGCCATGAGCCTTTAGGGTAGTATAAGTGGATTCTTTATATTAAGGATCACTTCTTAAAGTATACATAGCTATACCCATTAAAAAGCAAGCACGTAGAGCTTATTGTAAAGTGCTTTGCTTAATTCATTACAGCTTTCCTACCTCTAAAGATTATGTAGGCTAATAATGGGAAGGAATTTAAGGGGGCTCTATTACTCCTACTACGGAAGTATGGAATACAGGTAGTAAATGGAGCACCACGATCACTGCAAACGTAAGGCCTAGTTGAGCAGGCAAATGGGGTTGTTGAGAATAAGCTCCGGGCATGGAAAATGGATCATGGGTCTATAGAGTGGAAGGATGGGCTACTCTACAATTAGGTGTGCGCCAGCTGAGCTACTGTTCTGAGATAGGAATTCTCATATCGACTGGCTTAATAGCCAGGCCCAGAAGGATCTTACAATCGGAATTGAGCAGGAAGACCCAACTATGGGCCCGATTTTTGAGAGCGAGCTCCAGCCCGAGCTTGAGTCTGAGCTGGAAGCTCTAATCGA
>LMYD01000221.1:0-39481 GCA_001630595.1 Pseudogymnoascus sp. BL308 | reverse complement strand
TGGGGGGCAACAACGAGAGTAATGAGGCTGGCAATGCTGCGGTCCTGCCTGAGGTCCTGCCTGGGAACACAGAGAACAAGGAGGCTGGCAATGCCCTACCTGATGCTCTGCCAGGGAACACTGGCAACGCCGTCGTCCTCCCTGAGGTCCTGCCGGAGAACACCACCGCCAACACAAACACCGGCGTGACCACCGACGTGACCGCCGGCGCCCCCCCAAAACTCACCTACTTCGACCAAGCCTTCTCCGCCGCCGCGCCCGCACCGTACGAATTCCCCGCCCTGCGCGCGCAATGCGCACGCACGCACTGGCGCACCGACGACGTCTACCTGCAGTGCGGCGGCATGGCCGCGGGCCTCACGTCCATCATGTCGCAGGTCAAGGTGTGTCTCAAGATGGCCTTCGAGGCCGGCACGGGGCTCGTGCTGCCCAGCATGCCGCTGCGCGACTCGGACCACCTCAAGGAATTCAACTTGATGAACCAGGACGCGTACATGACGTACGACGAGTGGTTTGACGCCGTGCACCTCATCGACACTGTCGCGCGCGTGTGTCCGCAGATGAAGATCGTGCACCCCTCGCAGCTCGACACGCCCGAGTTCCCCGTGAAGCACAAGTGGCATATCAAGCTCGAGGACGCAAAGGGGTATAAGCAGTTCCAGAGCTATTTCTGGACCGGCCGCCCGTTCGCGACGTTCTTCGATGATCAGTACACGAAGCTGACGCAGCTGGATACGCTGAATCCGCATAACAAGCACACGGAGGGCGAGCCAGCGCCAAAGGGGCTGACGGTCGTGAATATGTCGAGTAACTTCCTGTTGTTCCGCGTTACGGATGATCCGACGGGCCAGGACTTGAAGCTCTGGAATGATCTGGGGCTGCTTATCCGCTTCACGCAGCCGACGCGCGAGTTGGTTGCTGCGCTGCTCGCCCACGTGTCGAGGCCGTTCTATGGCGTGCATTTCCGCGTCGAAGCGGATACGATCTGGTCGTCGCTCGATCACCAGCTCAAGGTTGACCTTGACGCGCTGGACAAGGCGTGGGAGATGTTCGGGACGCCTGGTGGGGATAAGCCGCTTGTCTACCTCGCGTGCGGAGACCAGGAGCAGGTTGTTAAATTTGTCGAAGCTGGCAAGGCGCGCGGGTGGGAGGTGACGCATAAGTGGACGCTTGCTGGCGGGGACAAGGCGACGCTGGACAAGATTGATGCGCTGCCGTTTGATTTCCAGGGGGCGGTGGATATGGGGTTCATGGTTGAG
Organism: Pseudogymnoascus sp. BL308; assembly: GCA_001630595.1. Lineage (NCBI taxonomy): Eukaryota > Fungi > Ascomycota > Leotiomycetes > Thelebolales > Thelebolaceae > Pseudogymnoascus > Pseudogymnoascus sp. BL308. The sequence continues at coordinate 38,222 of LMYD01000221.1, read as the reverse complement.
AGCGAGTTCTTCCTCGGGATCACGGGGAGTGCGTTCTCGAGCACGATTGGGAATGCGAGGGATGTTACGGGGAGGTATAGGGGGAGTTCGCTGTTGTTGGGTGGGGAGGGGGATGGGGGCGCGAGGACGCATTTGTTTAATGATGGGGATGCGAGTCATTATGCTTGTTGTTTGTGAGTGTTGGGGGGGGTTGCGAGATTTGGGGGGGGATTGGAGTTTTTTGGAGTTTGAAAGGCTTGAGGTTTGAGGCTTGGGGTGGGGGGGGGTATATTTTGCGTAAAGCTGGTTGTATTATATTTACAGATTTAGATTCTATATAGATGATTTGACAGATATTGAGTACGTTACAGGTTTAAAATTCTTCGTTTCGTGATATCTAGTCTGTGAACCTCTGTAGATATCTGGGCCATATTTATATTCAGATTCTGCGTAAACAAATCGACAGCTACTGAGCAATCCGCAAGTTCAAAACTCTTCGTTTTCTTAATATCTGATCTGTGGATCTCTATAAATCTCCACATTATATTTAAACTTAAATTCTACAAAAACGGATCAACAGTTATTGACTAATACGCAAGTTCAAAACTCTTCGTTTCCGCAGTATCTATTCTATGAATCTCTATTATATTTAATTCCAAATAGCGGAACCGGCAGTTTGTTGAATACTTCAAAAGTTCTGAACTCTTCACTCCCGCAATATCTGATCCGTAAACCCTCAAATGATAAATTATATCCAGATTCCACAAAAACAAATCAACAGTTTCCAAGTAATCTACAAGTTCAAAACCCTCCATCCCTTTAATATATAATCTATAAAGCCCCATAACCACATCCCCTCGCCGTGAAGATCCAAGATCGATCCGAGTCGCCATAAACACCATGCTCGCCATCGTGTCATAAAATGACCATATCACGTGATTTATCACTTTTGCAGTTGAGGCGGTCCAGGAATTATACCTCGCCGTCGCTGTTTCTGAGCTCTGATGCGCCATTTGAGGCGTTTAATAGATTGATAGGTAGAGTAACTCGAATAGAGCATGTCTGGCCGTGTCGTCGCTGTGGAAACTGGCCGTGAAAATTGAGGCGACGAGGTCCATCCACGTCAACATCTGCTTCTGGAACCTCAAATATATAAGATCGAACAAAAGAGCTGTCAATATCACCAGAGTCTATAATCACAATTCACAAGAACCAGCTTTTTATTTCAGATTTTCCATTTCCTATTCTAGAGTACGGCACAGTGTGGAGGCTTTATTAACACATCGACCCCCCCGACCAGAAACCAACAAACAAACATGCCACCCCCGAAGCCCGAAACCATCCCAAACACCCTCCATGATTTTGCCCGCCGCCATCCGTCCCCAGCGCCGTGAAGTGAAGAAGTGCAAGTCCGATCCCAACCCACCAGTAACACCACGCCAGGCATTCATGCCATATAAACAAAAGAAAGAACAAAACAATACCCATAGTCGAGGAGAGTTTCCATCCGGAGCCAACAGCACGTGAGTGCCTCACACACCCACCAGAGGAGGAGGGCGCGCAAAAGAAGGACCCGGACACGAAGTGAACATAAGGTATATTGGCAGACCAGCAAGCTCGAAGCTGCACCCACGTCTCGTCGCCCACATAGTCGAGGGTTGGAAGGAGACGCGGGGATCTGGAAAAAAAAGTAAACAGTCGAAAACACACACGTAAGAACACCGACGCCGCAGGTGAACTCGAAGTAACGAGTCACGTAACGGAGGCCGAGGCCAGGTCCCACACACTCTGAACACCGTCTTTGCCATTGATATGCTTTGTTAGAATCCGAACAGTTCGAGAAAATACCGGAGAGAAACCAAGATGTAGCAAGCACGGAGTGAGTGAGTGGTCGAGACGGCGGCTTAGGCGTTGCTGCCTCCGTCGCTGGATCTGAGATCTTGTTCATTGCGGCGCGCGTAGTCCTCGTAAAACTCGCGCGGGATATCCTTGATGTCAACCTTGAGGGAACGCTTGTATCGTTCCAACTCGGAAGTGCTGCTGCTGCCTCCGGCACTGGATCCGGGTTCTGGTGAAATTCCAAGCTTCTTGTGGAGGCGCTGGTATTTCTCAATCTCCTCCGGCTGGATAGGCTTGACGTAACCCTTGGGGGGACGCCTGGGTGCCATCTCGACAGAGCCATTCGAGGATGGCACAGGGCGGCGAGAGCCGAAAAGAGGCGGTGGCACTCCCGGATGCTTTGGCCAAAGAGACTTCATTGGAATTGGAGTGATGCCAAATGCGCGTCGAGATGGGTTAATGACGATAAATGTGAATGGGATGATGATGGCATATTTGATTGGGGTCAGGATAATCAAATAGAACATACGCCTGCAGTGCGGGCGGAGATAATTGCACGCATCCGTTGAGATCGAGATGTAGATAATGCAGTTGAACAACCCTTGAAGAGGGAGAAGAAGAGCTTCAGTGAAGTTAAGGCCGAACGACACAATAGTCGGATCAACCAAAGTGACAACACGGTTGGTGGTGGCCGGAACCTGGTGCGTATTAGCATGCTTGAATAAATAGGGAGAAATCGGGACAGCGAGGTGAGAAGTAGGATGCGGTGGGATGATTGTAGAGGGCGGGGAGGCAAGGAAGTGCCTAGAGAAAATAAATTGGAAGCAAGGGAAGAAGACATACCCAGGTAACCACCATCGCAGTGAAGAAGAGAAGAGCACACTTGAGGTAGGACCACGCAGCACGATCAGCGCTTGACACCTCCCTCTTTTCTTTTGACTTTCGGAAGCGACTACCGCGGCTACCGCGGCTACTGGTCGAGGTCTCAACCTTGACAGTGCAAGAGGCTGCCTTGCATTGGGCAGGGTTGGTGTGGCTACTGCATGCATGAGAGGTGGTGCTGACCTGGGTGATTCTTGAACCAAGACCCTGCTCTAACATAGCGGGATCGGCGCCAGCGGCGACAGCGGCGGCGGCCATGTTGGCTTGATTTCTCGAGGCAATTTTGCTGAGCTCGCGGAAGCGGGCTTGATTCTCAAAGACAATTTTGCCCACAACGATGTAAATACCCATGGTAGTAAAAAGGACAACCCTGGGCGAAGTGTTAGTAATATGCGGAAAGATTGAGAATGGGAATGGCTGGTGAAATACCAGGGGAATGGATGTGGAAGTAAACCGAAGTTCAGTTGTAGGGGTCAAAGGCTAACGAGATGATAGGCGTGCTGAAGTGCAATATAGCTGTAGAGCATAGAAGAAGATAATGATTGAATATTAAAGGAAACACCGATGCCCACAAGTGTCAAGGGGGTTGGGGATGTCCACTCGGAAACGGGAGAATAGATGAAGGACATGTGCAAGTCCACGAACAAAAAGCTGCCTCTGAGATGGGAAATTTCAAAAATAACAAAACGCACGGCACATGGTTGAATTCACCTCCAAAGAGACTAAAGCTCAGAATAAACAAAGGAGGAAGTATTGATGCCAGAGCCCGTTGCCAAGGTGAGAAAGAGGAAGGCAGGAACAAAATGAATAAGAAATGGCGTCCAAAACTCACCAGACAGGGCCATAGAACGTAGCAATGCGGAGGGTGTTCCACTTGACATTCACCCAGCACCAGAGCTAGCAAAGGGTTAGCCATACGAACGAAGGTGGGTATGGATCGAGAAGGGGCGGAGGGGAAGGGAGAACTTACTGTGGCATCTCCGAAAATGCGTCCGCGCCCCTCATTTTTGGCAAAGACGAACACCATGGCTGGAACAAATGGGACGCCATAGTTGAAAGCGAGGTAGTAAGGCTCGAGAGCTATGAGCTGTTCACCAGAATATCTGTGGAAAAACGTGAGGTACACATTGAGGGCCATAGAAAGCATCCATAAGGCGTCGGCTGGCATGAACCTGGAAATAGTGTTTAGTACAGGTGGACGTGTATGAGGTTCGATCTGAGTAGAAGTTTATATTGGCGTGAAGCGGGAGGGAGAAAAAGAGAATAATAGTAAAGATGAGGGTACTCACACCTGAATGAGAAAAGCCTGGATTTGGCACAATGGGGTATCGACACCCGCGTTGATACCGCTTCTTGAAATCATAATAGCGAGGTTTGTAGCAAGGTTGCCAAAGGTGGCATAGAAGACAAGACGATTGATCGGCTTGCGAAATATCTTCATTGAAGTAAACGTCACAATAACGAAAAAGCATCCAATGATTGAGAAGCCCGAGGTGATGCGCTCAGCAAACTCGATAGCCGTTATTTCTGGGCCTGTAAAGGCAAGCTTCTTGCCAGTCATATTTCCACAGATTCAAAGCGGTAGGAACTATGACGGTTCAAGTAGGTGAGTTGAATTATTGGGTTGGAGTTCATGGGGATTGATTAAACGAGCATATCAATGTGTTGATGGATGGAATAAAGTGAGCGAATAATGGAGGGAACAAGAAGAAAAATGGGTGAAGGAGGTGAAGAGGGTGTCGTGGGGGATGAAGAAAGTTTATGATAAATGTAGAGTTTAGAAGGTTGGAAGTGTGTGTGTTGTAAATGATTAGCTCGGCGAGAGGTGTTGGAGGTGGACCAAACCCATTTCAGTGATTGACAACAAGAACTCTGCCAAACCGCCCAATCTGGCAAAGTGTAGGTAGGCTCTTGGTGGTTCTTCCAAGCGGGTGTGTGTGTGTTTTCGCCTGGCGAGAGGAGAGGACGCGGGTCCCCAAGGGGTTGCTATAGCGGCAGGAGCGGCAGGAGCGGCAACAGCAACAACAGCAGCATGGCCAATTGTTTCTTTGTTCTTTCATATATTTCAGACAAGCAATCGTCTTCTGTGGTCATGCTGAATATATATATATTCTTTGCTTCCCGTAGCTTTATACATGCAACCGTCCACCACTATACCGGATATAAACCCGTTATAGGGCTGTTGATCATAGAAGTCCGACCACTGGAACGAATAGAATATAGACGTAAGTTCATGAGAGCATCATCTTATTGAGTCTGCAGGATATACCGTCAAACATGTCTGCGCCATTATCATCTGTTGACTCGCGCACGGCAATACCATCCCAGAGCTCCCAGAACCCTAGGAAGACAGGACCTAGGCAAGATCAGATCAGACGTTGGCTTGTTCGTCAATCCGCTCACTAGAAGCAGAAGTTCAACGTCCAAAGTATATCCAGCGCCAGCCAGAATCAGAGAAGCAAAGCAAAGAAAGGCAAAACAAAGCACAGGGACCAGAACACCCACCGGAAGCAGAAAAAATGACATCAACCAGTCCAGATCAGGCCACCCAATATTATACTGCTATATACAAGAAAACACAAGCCGTCAGAGGATCAGGACTGATTATGCCTCCGTCAAACAATGTCCTATATGACGGATGGATGCCGTAGAAGGGCACACTCTGGGCATGGAATGAGCGATGGGCCAATGCGGTCGAGGCTAGGAAGGCGGAGATGGCCATCAGAGGAGGCGGCAGGCAGTGATGTCTAGCATTTGACAGCTTGGTCTTGCTTGAACCTGCTCTACCAATTCCAACGCTTTACAAGCCAAAGGCGGCCAGTCGTGCCACCCAGGACTTGCCTAGCCGGCATGGGGCTGTGGATGAGGTGGTGACGCAGGGCTGGTGGAGATGATATGACAGCGATGATACGCAGGAGCGCTTGGAGTGCTTGATGCGGTTGGCATTCCCTGGACCTTCAATGGATATATGTGAGACTGGATTGAGATGATGAGATGGGACTGTGAGAGTGGTCTCTATACATCTCATCCCACCTTTCTCATAAGACATATCTGACCCCCCTAATACGGTATGGGTATGGAGTGGATAAGGTGGTGATCCTGGTGCTTGGTTGGTGAATTGGGTGATGGGTATACATTCCCTTTATCTTGATCATCATTCTAGAATACATTTGCCACTGTTATGGGATGGGAACTACCCTAAGTATTCACTGGAGACACTGGTGAGCATTCTACTCTCTAAACTCGTCACACTGTGACTGACATATGGCTGATGTATACTTAGGTGTATAACTAATATACACATTTCTACTCTCCCAATCCAAAGAGTCACACCCTGTGGGAGAGCCCAGTGGGTAGGACCAATGGCAGACGAGAAGACAAAGAGAGAAGATACCTATGGAGTGGAAATACTGGGGAAGCAGGGTGCAGCGTCGGGTCCCAGTCGAACAGAGAAAGCTGGGGTTGGAGAAGTAGGGCTGGTAAGAATTAAAGAGGGGAAGGGAAGATGGTGACTGTCATGACCTGGGTCAGGCAGATAGAAAGAAGCAAGAGCAAATGATGGTGGTTCCTGGCGCTAGCCAAGAGCAGCTAAAAAGCGGGAGTGGGAGCGGACAGCGGGAGTCAAAGAAGCGGAGCAAGGAGCGAGGGTGGAATGGCAGAACAGTGTGAACGTGTGAGCATCTCTCTAATGTGTCTACACTCATGGCGGTTATATGCAGGTGAGAGAGCATGGATGGGACGGTGGATATACTACAATCCTCTGTGAAATATGTAGGAAGGCAAACTACAAATCCTCACACATCTGAAGTGTCCAGTCCTCGACTGTGAGTGGATGAGTGGATGGATGTTGGGAGTATGCTTCAGGGTATGGAGGTGAAGAAAGGGAATGGCAATTGAGGCACAAAGTGACAAGAAACACACTGACAGTGATATGGCTGAAAGGGATGAAGATGGGACGATGGGAGATTTCAAGCGACACAAGCTAGAAGTGACACTCACACACAAGCCACCAGGATACTCTGCTGAAAGCGCAGTACAGCAACAGAATACCATCAAAGGCGCATTAGCCGTTCATCATCAGCATCATCTCCATCCCAGGACTCTGAATATACGCCAAGCTCCAATAGCGAGATGGTGGTGAGACTTTGGCACTCTTTTCAATCACCATCTCACCATCTCGTACCTTGCATCCCACATGCATCATCTTTCGGAGATCCGACAGAGCGGTATAGCCGTTGTTATACGGCACCACAGCGAGGGATCCCAATGGCTGGTAATGCAGCGTGCTGTAGATGCTTTGTTGGCAATGTCAGGACAAGAGTGTCAGACTCGCTCAAGATCCATGTGTGCGTGTGTTGAATGATGGGTATGAATTTAAATTTTCACTGCCCCATTGCCGTTTGAGGATATCTGGTTTTTTGTCTAGGAAGGGAGACTACAAGCAGATATTCGTGAAGCCACAGCGTCATCAGTGCACGAATGGGTGGGGCACGGACCACCGTCGCGTCTCCCTCTCAACTTCTGGAAAGAACGCGACGACCCCCGAATTAACCCCTCTCCCAGCAAACACCTCGACCCACAATGGCCGAAAATATGGACGACGAGACGCGCGAGGTAAGTAGCATCGCCCGAGCATTAAGCGGCTCGAATATTCAAGCAACGTGCGTGGAATACTAAACGCGCCCATAGCGCCTCAAGGCCGCCCTTTGGTTCTCCATTGGCAAAATCGTCGACGCAGAGACGCTCCGCCTCGGCGTGAACGCAACCCCCCAATTCATCGGCGCGCTGACGGAGATGGTGTGGGCACAGACTGGTAAGATAACTTTGACATCCATCACAGGCAAGAGGGTTACGCTGACTTTTGCGCAGAAAGCGTGTCCCAGGACCTCGAGAATTTCGCGAAGCACGCTGGCCGCTCGACGGTCACGACGGATGATGTGCTGCTTGTTACGAGGCGGAATGATGCGCTGCATGATATTATGAAGGAGTTTATTGATAAGGAGAAGGCGGCGAGTGGGAAGGGGAAGAGGCGGCAGTGAGGGCTTTCGGGATGGGGGCGTTCGGGGGCGTTTTGAGGTTCTACAGAGATACACCCACTATACATGGTCTGCGGATTGTGTATACGAAATAAGACGAGGAAATGACAATAAACGATATATGAGAGTTTGAAGATCGAGAAAGTTGTGGGAATTAGGCAGACAAAATCTAACGACCAGCCATGCCTCGAAATTATGAGCCTTCTCCCCTCTCCACAACGGACAAAGCCAGACACTCAGCCTCACATACCGTCCACTCCCCAGCACCGTCATCACAAAATTCACTGCCACCAATGGCCGCCAGGGAACTCGATGTACCCGCTCAGAAAGCATGCTGTTGACAACCGGTGAGCGGTTGCCACGTATAGCCGTAGTCCCCAAACTGTCACTCTCCCCCCGAAAATCCTCCTCACCGGCGTCGATCGTGCCGGCTGAGATTTTGCGAGAGTGAGCAGAGCAATATCTTCGTGTCAGATTGGCGTCGTCTTCGTATTGCTGCCTAGATCCATAAGAGGATCTTCAATGGAACTCGTCAAGATTGACATTTTATCACATAAGTGTTTCCCCATATCTAATCCCACAGGCCCAACGTTACAGATCGACACGGTAGCGTATATCCCGAACGGGGAAACCGATGCGGCAATGATGTTTAGTTTCCATACCTAAATAGGCATTCTGTACGAGAAACCATGATCGCCACCTTGATAAGCGCCAGATTCGTACATGATATTCATATAAGGCTGAGCTCGCGGCTCTTGGCTTTGGTGCCTAGCAAGAATCACGACAGGAACCCGTACTATATCCGCGATGTTTAAATGCTAGGGCGAATGTTCTCCCGATGATCTACGGGATATGATTTCATATTATCGTCGATAAAATGAAGTGGTGCTCAGCCGCAGACTAATACTAACATAACGAAGGGGATAGGAGAGAGGGAAAGTGATATAAAGTGCTTCTTTTCCCAGACTTGCCTTTCATACAACAGCCCTTCTCACTTTGAACATACGTCGCATACCTCAAATCAACTCCCGCAAACAATCTACTATAACTTACTATAACTCTTCAAATTTATACACCGAAACCATGAAGCTCCTCGCCGTCCTCCCCGCCATCTTCATCACCGCCTCCGCCTGGCAAGTCCGCTTCGCCGGCAAAGAAGGCCAGCACATCGACGCGCATGGGACCCAAGACACGAGCTGCCACATGCTGAAATGGGAGCCGCGCCAGAACTTGGCGCTCATCAGCTTCAACCCAGCCACCGACCTATACCCAGACCCGGAGCATGTATATGTGTATTCCGACGGGGCTTGTGGCAATAACGGGCTCGAGATCCTCCCTGGCGATTCTCCGATTGACCAGGTCATTGGTAGCTATATTGTTGAATAGGGGTTTCGTTGGACATGCTATTATTTTGACTGGAAAGATGAATGGATTGGAGATGTTCATAGGGTCGAAATATTGATCTATCGAGAGATATGGAGCCGCTAAGTTGGGTATCTTTAAAATAATTGTCCATCATAGCAACTCCACGAGCATATATCAGTGATCTTTCGTCTATTTTTAATATGTTGAAGCATCTCCGTCAATCAAGATTTTGGCGATGCTAGCCCCTAACTAATAACACAAACCACCTTACCCTTCGTCCCATTACCCTCCAGCAACTCATGTGCCTTAACCACGTCCTTCCAGTCAAACACCTTCTCGACCTTAACCTCCAAATCCCCCTTCGCAAACGCTTCCAGATACCCCTCCAACTTCCCCGTTAGATTCGCCTGGTACTTCTCATCGCGACTCCTCAGACTGCTCCCCTCGTATCTGAGTCTCTTCGCCAGGAATAAGGCGATATTCGTCTCAGCCGGCAAGTTGACCCCGCCCATGAGTCCCAGGTTCGCGATGCGTCCATCCTTCGCCGCCGCCTTCAGGTTATCCGCGAAGGTCGACGCGCCCATAAAGTCCACAATGACATCAATCCCCTTGCCTCCCGTAGCCTTCTGGGCCTCTTCTCCCCAGCCCTTCTTCGTGGTGTCGAAGCCGCCCGCGACACCAAACATGTCGACGCACCACTTAACCTTCTCCGGCGTGCGGGAAGTAACGTAAACAGCGGAAGCACCAGCGAGCTTGGACAACTGGATGCCGGCTATGGAGACGGAAGATGCGCCGGCGTGCCAGAGGACGCTGTCGCCGGGCTTGAAAGCGCCGATCAGGTGGAGGGCTTGCGTGGCGGTCATGAAGGTCTCGGGGATTGCGGCAGCGGTTTCCCATGTCAGGGTGCTAGGCTTGTGGAGGAGGGTGGCCGGGGAGACGGTGAGGAATTCGGCGTAGGCGCCTGGGAGGGGTTAGTATGTGTATGAACCTCGAGTCGGTATCGGGAGACAAACCGCCATATGCGAGACCAAACACCTCATCCCCAACCTTGAACTTCCCCTTCTGGGCATCAGCACCGAGCTCCTCTACGACACCGCTTAACTCAACGCCAAGGATCAAGCTGATGTTGGGGGGGAGCGGGTATTTGCCCTCTCGCTGGAGGAGGTCCATGCGGTTCAGCCCGAAGGCCTTGACGCGCACGAGGGCCTCGGTGGGCTTCGGTGAGGGCTTCGGAACGGAGGAGTTGAGGAAGAGGGCGGAGGCGGGGCCGGTGCCATTTTTGATATCTGGAGAAGGGGTTAGTGGGGTGAGATGGGGGGGGGAAGATGCGGGGTACCGATTGCGCGCATTGTAGCCATGATGGGCGAGTTTTGGTTGTTTCTGGCTGGAGTTGGAGGATGAAGAGTTTATAGAGGATAATTAGAGCGAATGGTTAGTATACAAGGCGGTTTAAATTATATATGTACTTGAATGCCGAATTTGAAGATGGATTGGTATGCATTTCTAAGCAACGCGGGGCAGCTTGGAGCTTGGGCCATGTGCAGGGGGATGACGTATGGTGACCCTCCGATCAACAGCATCGCGGATGCCGGATGGGAAAGAGCGATCGAGGGAACAAGCGAGCTACGGAAAGAGCGAAGTGCGGAAATAGCAAACTAAGGAAAGCGCAAGCTAAAGTGCGTTAGCCACGGATAACCACGGAAAGAGCGGCTCAGAGAACCGACCGAGACGGCCAAGGAAGGAACGATCGCGAATAAGACCGGCCCAGGGCGGAATTTATGTGTGGTAGTTCAAACCTACCAACCATGCCAAGGCTCTACATAGCCATGTACGAAGCCGGAACGGGGAACTATGAGCACTGGGCTCTTTGTCTCGACGATGGAGACAGCATACCAACTATCTTTGAAGTTAGCGGTGAACACGGAACCTTTGAGAAGAGCGCTGTGCAGGACGAGCCCGAGAGCAGGCTCGTACACAAGCGAAATGTTGAAGTTGGAGAAGTTAACGAGCGTGATATCCCGGAGTTCATGAAAGTGATAGATGATGCAAAAGTCGATAATGAAACTACGGAGTGGAACTGTCAGGATTATGTGATTGAAATACTAGAGACGCTTTATGAGGAGTGCATCATTGACGAAGATGACAAGGAGTACAAGAGGGGCATGAAGAAGGCGAAGGATAAGTATTTTGGTCCGTTATAGAATGCTGTTTTTACATTATCTGAAATGTGAGTGATCTATTATAATATACAACGCGCCCTACAACACATTTGCTGTATGCGTCTAATATACATGCCGAAGCTGGCTCATGCCCATCACCGTCCCTCACCCTCCTTTCCCACTACCGCCAACTGATACGTCGCCAGCTGGCCCTCCGTCATCACACTTGGACTCCCTACCATAACATCCTCGCCCCTATTATTCTTCGGGAACGCAATCACATCCCTAATACTCTCCGTCCCCGTCATAACCGCCACCATCCGATCCAAGCCAAGCGCCATGCCCGCGTGCGGGGGACACCCGGCTCTTAGCGCCTCAAAGAGGTGCTTGAAGTCCGCGAGCCGTGCCTCCGGCATGCGCAGCGCCTCGCGCATGATCCACTCCTGCATCTGCGCGCTGTGGATACGGCGCGAGCCGCCGCCGAGTTCGACGCCGTTGAGAACAAGGTCGAAGTGGTCGGCGACCGCGCGGAGGGGGTCGGAATGAAGGAGGTCGACGTCGGCTGGGGTCTTGGGGGAGGTGAAGGGGTGGTGGGTCGAGGAGAAGCCGGCGGTACCACCTTGGCCGGGGTCGGTGGTGTTGGAGGGGGTGAAGAGGGGGAAGTCGACGATCCAGAGGAAGTTGAAGGATGGGTCGGGGTCGATCAGGTCGGCGGCGATGGCGGATTTGTGGATGTGGCTGCGTAGTCGGCCGAGGGGTGTGGAGCCGCCGGAGAGTTTGACGTCCCTGGGGCGCGCTTGGAGGATTATGAGATCGCCTTGTTCTAACGGCTCACGCGTGGATGGTGGGGACCAAGTGTTGGTTTCTGTGGCGGGTGGTGGGTTCTCGGCCGATGCTTCATTCGTAGCGGCCATAATTTTATCCACGAGTGCTTGATCTTCAGAGTTGGCTGGCTCTTCCACACCCGCTCCATAAAACGCCCTTATACTTTCGAGACCCTCGTGGCCGAATGCTGCAAGGCCTTCAAGTGGCTTCATAGGATCATAGATAAAGACACCAGGTCCACCATCAGGGTTGTCGTGGAATGGACGCATTTCCGGCGAATCCATGAGTGTCTTCACAAAGGCACCCACTTGCCTTGGGCTACAGTTCAAATTAATTTTGAAAATGTCGATAATGGGGTCTTCCAGCGAGGTAATCATGCTTTTCAGATTATCCGGAACTATGCTTTCAACTCTGTAGGTCTAGAAGGGTCAGCAAATGCAGATTGAGAGGAACAATAGACCTACTAAGTCTTTGATACGGAGGTCTGGTTTGTCGACACCGTGGAACCTCATAGCGTTGTCGTATGTCATGCGCATAAAAGGGGCTGATGGTATGTCTCTATCAGACCCTGCCCATAGCTTTTGTCTGAGTTTCCACATCTCCATAATGAAGCTTTCCATCCTATTCATTACGCCGTCGGCATTTGTGGAAGCCATCTCCATGTCCAGCTTAAAACACGTCAGTAAAGTGTACTCCTATCTGACCACGGAGTACTCGCCTGGGTGAACTCTGGCTGACGATCAGCACGTAGATCTTCGTCACGGAAACAACGAGCAACCTGGAAATATCTGTTGATACCACTCGCCATCAGAACCTGCTTGTACTGCTGGGGGCTTTGCGGCAGCGCATAAGCATGTCCGGTTGTGCGGCTTGGCACGAGAAATTCTCTGGCGCCTTCGGGTGTAGATTTGAACAGTATAGGTGTCTCAACCTCGTGGAAATCTGGGAGTGCTGTCCGTATACCCTTCAGAACCTCACTCCTGAATATGATGCGTTTCTTGAGAGTCTCGTCGAATCGTATTTGCAGATGCCTCAGCTCGGGCCCATATGTTGCATCCTCTCCTAGAAGAATATCCGCCGGAAAGTCGTTTAGCGATTTGACAGAGTTTACCAACAGCTCATATTCTCGAGGCTGCTCTTGTTTTCCATCCTTTGTAGGTTTGACGTTCTTCCACTGTAGAGTTCCAACGACTTCGACTGGGGTGTTTGCTCTGATACCCTTTAAAAATTTATGGGCGTCCGGGCTATTATCTCGCAGGGAGATCAGTTGAATGGCGGCGGCTCCGTCTGACAATGGAACGAAGGTCATCTTGCCGGAGACGTTGCGTACATTGCCGAGAGAGCCCTGCACTCGAACCGATTTCCCGATGTCATCGCTGTCGGGGGATTTAACGATGCTAGCCAAATTGCTCAATGAAGGAGAGTCATGGCGTTGAACTAAGTAGGAGGCCAACATTAGCTGCGGATTTCAGGAATAGTAGGGACTGGGTCAACCTACGGGTCTCTTTGAATTGCTTCATCCATGGTAACTCGTTTTGGCCAATTGTGTTACCTCCAGCAGCTGCCTCAGCCGACAATGGGAGAGCATCTGCAGCGACACCCGTAGGCAATCCTGCTAACGTTCTCCGAGTCAAGCCGAAAGCAGCAATGGCCGATGAACCATTATTGGGCAAGGCATGGGATATGATCCTGGCGCCGACTCGAGGGCGGCAACATGCCCTCAACATTGGTTGTGAGATTTGTAAAGTTTCGTCTAAATCATATACAGATGATCATATATGGAATGCGTATATACAATGATAATGAACGTTAATAAAGAAGTGAAAGTGGTGATACAGGCGGAGATGGGGATGGAGGTCGGCGAGGCTGTCGGAATAAAATACAGGCACTTACTCAGCCTTGCGTACGGACCGCATATCCAAGGCAATAATATCCTCGCTAAGGCACTTTTGCGCTAAGTTCAAATAAATACCGCTCGCAGTGTAGAATTTCAATCTTTATCCTTCCAAGTTTTAAACAGTAAGTGTGATTGCTCGCTCCCCCAGCGCTATACCTTCATCCAACATAGTACAACCTTGCTAACTCATGTCTGTTTCAGAATGATGAAAGCCTAGCGTGTTTTATATGATATGGCCTCCTCCTCGCTGAGCCTCCGAACTCTCCCTTCACCGGGCTTAAGTGGTTTGGTTGCAAGGCGAGGTTGGGGGACGTGAAATCAGCGTTCGCCACACCCCCCTTGTTAACAAGCGGACGCGAATACGGCATCTCTGATCCTTAAAAGCCTTGGAAGGGCCCATTTGATTTTTGTTGTTGGTTGGGGCCTGTGGAAGCGCTGTGGAAGCGCCGTTGGTGGTCGAGCTCCTCACGGCCGGGGCAGTGTTCCAGACGAGGGCCAGTGTTGGGGATAGTGGGAGAAAAAAGGCGACAGATATTATTTCAAGTGTTCTGATATCTGGACCCTTCGTATCTCGAGGAATTTTGTTTTGACATACACCTTGACCTTCGTCGTTTTTTAGCTGTTAGATACCCCCCGAGGACGCCGGGCCATTTCGGATTAATCACAATATGACTTGCATTCTTCCGCTTTACAAACTATGTGTGCTATATTACCTGCTGTGATAATGATTATGTATTAAAAGCGCTGAAGTAGTAAAATTAAACGCTCATATATGTTGGTAAGTGTGTTGCGGAAAATGCGGCCGCCCACTTACATTGGGCCACATGGATTTGATGTTTATGACGCTCATCCCCAGTCCCCTGGCTCAGCCCAAGCTTTGTTCAACTAACAAACGACGACTTCGCCTCGAAATACCAACAACGACCTTCCAGCAGCGGCCATAAGTACATATAGGTCCATTCTGCGCTCGATTCCGGAAATCCGAAGTGAATTTTATCTTGCCTACAAATCCCCCGCGCTCACTATGCCGGCTTCTTGGTAGATGAGATCGGGAGACCCCTACATTATTGACCGGGATTGACACGAGCTTAATCTTGCGATTAACAACACCACGTCCGTTTGCGCGCCCACGATCTACGGGATTCACGAGGCACCAAAGGCTTCTCTGGCCGTCTCTACATAGGCTAGCATTTGCAGCGGCAACTGTCTATGCGCACATCCTCGCCATTGACTATCCGTCTCTTGCCGGAAACCTTGGAGGCCTATCCCATCGACGGTGCGCCTGTGGCATGAAACCATGTCGAGTTCATTCGAGAAATCTGTGAAGGGTGCGACAAAGATAAAGGTGACTTGCCCCTTCCAGCCGCTCATCGGCGCACTGTGTTATTCAGTACTGACTGTTTCGCCTCCTCCCAGCTTGCCCCGCCGAAATCAAAATACATCGAGCATATCCTCATCGCAACACACTCCGGCGAACATGGCGTTGCAGAAGTCTTTCGCGCCCTCCAAAACAGGCTACGTGACTCCACATGGACGGTGGTTTTCAAGAGTCTCATAACTGTACACCTGATGATTCGGGAAGGGTCACCCGATGTTACGTTGGAGTTTCTGTCAAACCACAAAAACATGTTGGCTACAAGCAGCTTCACGGACGGTATGTACAAAGTCTGGCAGCCCAAGCGTATGTGCATACAGTGTGTTACCGCGGGTCGGATATAGTGTATCATTCAAGAATGGGTTCTTCGAGCACGTTGCTGATTGTTCCCCAGTTCAAACGCATGGCAAGAATATCCGCCACTATTCGAGCTACCTGACCGAACGAGCAAGAGGATACCGACATAGCAAATGCGATTTTGTCCGAGGAGCGGAGAATCACTTTCAAAAGTTAACCGTCGACAAGGGCTTACTGCGGGAGACAGAACTTGTCCAACTGCAGATTAGTGCCCTGCTGAAATGCGACGTAAGTTGTGCATATGTGAAGTGAAGGATGAATGTCTAATACTCTATAGGTGCTTGATAATGAGCCCGAGAACGAAATCACAATCACTGTATTCCGTATGCTGGTTCTTGACCTCCTGGCACTTTACCATGTCATCAACCAAGCAATGATTGCCATCCTAGGTATGCTCGATAGCCTACATTGGCCGTACGGTGATGCTGATATAGTGTAGGGCAATTCTTTGAAATGACAAAAACAGATGCCCAGAGAGCTTTGGAGATATACAGAAGGTTCACCAAGCACACGGACCTTGTAGTTGTATATCTTGGTACCGCACGGACATATGAGCACAAGACACGAGTCGAGGTACCAAAGTTGAAGCATGCCCCTGTGAACTTAGGAAAGCAGCTGGAGGACTACCTCGCCGACCCCGATTTCGATATCAACAGGCGGCAATATCTGGCTGAAGAAGAGGCAAAGAAAAAGAAGAATGGCACATTCAAACCATTTCTCACTGCGCAGAAGACAGGCGGTAGCTCTTCTCGTGCCGATGCGGCAAAGGCGTTCCCGGATGCCAAACCGACCAAGGAGACGGCAGCCATTACGACAAAGGCGCAACCAGCTCCACCTAAAGGCCCTGCCCCAGACTTGATAGATTTCTTCGCCTCGATCGAGCAAAAGCAGGAGCCCCTCGAAACTGCACCCCCGCAACAGCAGGCAAATGCGCCCAACTTCACGGGCGCCCCGCAGTTCCAGGGGCAGCAACAGCAACCTATGCAGCAGCAAGCTATCCACCAACAACAGGGGTTCCAACAGAATGGATTCATACCGCAACAAACAGGCTTCCAGGACTCAAACCAACAGCAACAGCAGCAATTTAATAATGGATTTACACAACCCCAACAGGTCCAACAACCGCAGCAACTCCAGCCTAACATGACTGGAGCTGGCTTTGGCGGCTACACTCCGCAACCACAGTCATACCCATCAAACTCCCTCTCGCCAACCAACCAAAATACTCTCTCGCCCTTCCCTGGACAATCACAACAGCCCTTCCAAACCGGCCAACAGCAACAAGTCACTAACCCTTTCCGCGCAAGCATGATGATGAACCATGCCGCCACCGCAAGTCCAACCACCATGGCCCAGAATCCCACCGGCCAAACACTCTCCCCCGCCTCGCCCCAAAACACAAACCCGTTCGCCAAGCCAGCCTCAGCTCCTCCCGGAGGGGCACAAGCACAGCAGTACCAACCCACCGGCCCCACCGCGAGCCCATTGCAGCCAGCACCAACCGGTACTAACCCGTTCGCGCGACGTCCTGGGACGAGCGGTGCGGGAACACCGGTCGGGCTGGCACCGCAGCCTACAGGCACCAATCCGTTTAGGCAGAGTGCGTTTGTGAATACGGCGACGGGGATGGGGTGGCAGAATAATCAGGCGCCGATTGGAGGGGGGCTGGACACGATGCCGACGATTGAGGTGTTTCCGAGACCAGCGCAGCAGCAGCCATGGTCCCAGTAAACGGGATGGCAGGAATAAGATAGGATGGGTGATGAGTGACGGGAGATGGACGCTGGGTTTGAAACCTTGCATGGTGTGGGAATGAGGATGGGGGGAGGGAGCGACGTGGACTTGACTGAGGTTGGTATAGCGTTGATTTTAAGAAGCTGAGATGGAAGGGTTGATAGGCAGAGGTAGAAAGCTGGCAAGCTATAGCCCTGGGACAGGATACGTAATACCATTTTGAAGGACAGCAAGGTTCACATGTGAACTTTATTGCCTTCATATTTTTGGCGCTTCCCAGCCACTCGCTCAGATACACTTCGCACGATTACAATGTAAAATATACTATTAAATACGACAAAGGTGTGATAAATATAAAGGGTGAAACGAATCGTCATGGCCATTGAGGCCAACAGGCCAGGTCCACGACGTCAGAGGGCCCTAAACTTTGATCTTGGACCAAGCGCGAAGATGAAAAGCGAACTTTCCATCATTTTAGTTCGCTTGCTCCTTTTCCTCGACATATATTATATCGCCGGCGGGGATACCTTGTCTCCCCCAAAGTCACCCGACCTCAAATATCTAATTAATATTTCCTATCTACCTACTGTCTCCCAAGCCTTGCGGCCATAAATCTACTCACTTTCTTCGGCCTTCCTTCGTCATCATACTCGTCAGCATATTCTAGTATCGTTCCCTCTTCATCAACCTCCTGCTCTTTCTTCTTGAATCCTCCCTCCCGCTGAATCATCCGGTTTCTCAAACGGTGAAACTCCGTCGAGACCTCCTGGTGCAGTAAGCCTGGATCAAGCTCATCTGGTTCCATTACTCCGGCACTTTCCACGACCTCTCGCTCCACAACTTGCGTGGCGAGCGTTGCGTTTTCAGGGCCAGTAGGTACGGTGCGTTCACTTCGTGACGACTGGACTGGTGGCTGCGGAGGTATAAAGGCCTGGACAGTGTTGGCCTGTCGTGATGACTTGAACCGGGAAACTTTCTTCGCGGTTGGAGGAGCAGGCGCTGCGACAGGGGCTGGTTGGCGCTCGACAATATCAGTTATTGGTGCTGGGACAACGGTCGGTTTTGGGGGTGTTGGTTTAGCAGCGGGTTTAGTTTCAGGTGCCGGAGAGACGTCAATATCGTCGGCAAAACGGACTCCCTTCTTCCCCTTCTTGACAACCTTCCCGTCTTCCTCTGTCGGCTTATTGGGCGACTGCAGTTGGGCTGCACGATCCACATCCTCTTGTGTGATCTTAATCTGAGCGATCCCCGCGTCCGGCTCTGACCTTTCGGTCGATACATCCGATGACGGTTTAGGGCCGAGATTCTGCATCATTCGCACGCCCAACTTCTCCTCCAGCTCGCGCATCCGCTGGTGCAGGTCGTCATCCACAATCTTGCGCGTTGAGCGGCCAAACTCGTCCTCGTCATCATCGCCATCGCTAAACTCGTCGTCATAGCCCTCGTCGTCCTCGGACCACTCGCTGCCGGATTCGAGGTCGAGCTCGGCGACTACGGCGCCTATTTCAGACATGGAGTATTGGAGCATTTCGCGTCGAAGGGCTGCCTCCTCTTCGGTCTCAGAAGTGGGCACTATAGGCGCGTCGGTGCCGGTGGAGGGAAGGGGTTCGTTTTGAGCTTTGGAGAGGGACATTATTTCGGCGACCCGGGCGTCGGTTTGGGATGGCTCCGATGAGGGCCCGGGTTTCGTGTCGTCAGTGAAGGTGACGCTCTTCTTCCGGGGTGGGATACTGGGTCGTGCAGGTGCTGCATCTTTGGTGGTTGTGTCGGTGGGCTCTTTTGATGAAGACTCAGACGTTGTAGGCAATGCTTTTGTTGCTTTGTCTTCTTTGACTTCTGAAGCGTCGACGGGTTCCAACCCACTTACTTGAATCTCTTCTTCGGTGACACCGACCTGTCGTAGAACATCTAATAACTGTTGCTTCTCGCTTCCTGGTGTATTCGTCTTGTAGCTTATTACATTTCCTTCTTCGTCCAACTCCTCTATGATCTCCGTCAATGGTAAACCTTCTTCGTCTCTTGCACCATCTTCCAGCTCTTCAGATACCATCTCCACCTTCTCCAGCTTGTCTTCCGCCGCGTGCAACTGCTTCTCGGCCGATTGCACATTCTGCGCCACATAATCGATTCGCCGGTCAAGTAGATTAATGACCTGGGCAGCATTCCGCTGTTCGCCTTTAAGGTTTAAAATGTCGTCTATTTCGACGAGAGTCACCACCTGGCCATTGAAGTTTTGTCCGATGGCGAGAAGATCTTCATTTGTGGGAGATGAAAGGGATTCGATTTCTCCCTTCAGACCCTCGTACTCCGCTGACCAGAGCTGCCATGTCTGAAGGGCTTTCCGGAGCTGGGTAATTTGTGTCTCGAGCAGCAGGCGGTGGCGCTCTAAGTCTTGGATGGCGTTGTCATTCAATGGCTGTGCCATGGTGACTAATATTGCGAACTCAACAATATACAGCCGTATGGGGCATGTGATTCAATCTTCGGCTTTAGTGAACTTGTTCCAAATCGATTTTCTCTTTTCACAACTTGGGAGCAAGCTGTTCCAAGAAGAGAGGCTGATGTCTGATGCGAACAATAAATTTCCGTCAGCCTTGACCTGCTTAGTCACCCCCGCATATGCCTATTTCAAAGCCTCGCCTTAGCCTTGCTTAGCCTCGCCAACCATCCATGGGATCATCATTCTATCAACCTCACATACGAAACGGCACTCCAAGCTGAGCTCCTCCAGATTCTAAGAGCTCAGCATTGCCGCGTTGCCCACCATGCCTCCTCGGGCCCAGACAAACACCCTCACCTCCAACCCCCTCGACGACATCTGCCCCGTGTGCAAATCAAACCGCTATCTCAACCCGTCCCTCACCTTCCTCATAAACTCAGAATGCTACCACACGATGTGCACATCCTGCGTGGACCGACTCTTCACATCCGGTCCCGCGCCCTGCCCTGTCGCCGGCTGCCACAAGACGCTGCGCAAGCGGGGTTTCCACACAGCCTTTTTTGGAGACCTGAACATCGAGCGTGAAGTCGACGTACGGAAGCGCGTGGCTGCGGTCTTCAACAGGCGCCAAGACGACTTTGAAACGCTGCGTGATTGGAATAATTATCTCGAGAGCGTGGAAGACTTGGTGTTTAAGATTGTGGAGGGAACACCAGCTATGAAGAAGGATGCCGAAGAGGCGCTTAAGAAGTACGCAGAGATGAATCGCATGGAGATTGAGGCGAACTTGGAGGCGGAGAAGGAAGAAGAGGAGATGGGACGGAGGGCACAGGCGATAGCTGACGAGAGGGCGAGGAAGAGGCGGGAGCTGGGAAAGAAGAAGGAGGAAGAGGACCGAAGAGATCTTGAGAGAACGAAGCGCAGTGTTATTGAGACGCTAGCGAGATCGGAGGGCAATGCAGACGAGATTACCAGGAAGGCCGAGAGGCTAATCTTGGAGAAGACGGAGAAGATGAAACGGGACCAGGTGGAGGATCTAGAAGGTCCAGGGATGGCCATCAGGGGCCTGAAGAAGAGGAAGGCTGTGGAGGTGGAGAAACCATATGATCCATTTGGAGATCTGGATTTGACACCAACGAGATATGTGCTGCAGACGCGATACAAGAACGACTGGTTGAGGCAGGCGGAGAACGATCCAAGGCATATGGTTGGGGGTTATAGCTTCCAAGAGTACTATGCCCGAACGATGTTCGAGGCTTTCTCTGGGTTGGGTGTTTTCATCGAGGATGAGCTGCAAAATACAACTGCGACTGGTGCTCCTCTTGCTGTGGTCACTGCTACATCAAGGAGCGGAGACAAGACGATGGAGGATGTCTTCTGATATGTGGTTCATTACCTGAGCTTACTGGCGTTCGCATAGCGTTTGGAAATGGATGGCGGCAGCATTGTTACGGAGTTTGGTTTCATAGATTGGAATATACCAGGGAAATAAAAAGAGATAGGGCATCGTAGAACATAGAACATGGTGGTGCAAGAAATAATTATGGTCGCGTCTCTCCGCCACATTTCATGTTGGGACCGAATTGTCGTGATCTCGTAGGATTATCGTACCTCGTATAAACACCGCTGCTATGCAATTCCGCCTATCTCACGCCTCCATTTTTTGCCACTCTGGGACACCTTCCTGCCGATCTAGCTCATCTTTGCGTTGGAGAAGTCCAACTCAGGGTGCTGTTTCTGGAACTGCGCCAGCATATCTGCCTTTTTCTGCTCCTCGCTCGTCGGCTTACCCATCTCCTTTTGCCTTTGGTCAAACATCATCTTCTCAACCATGCCCCTTGTCTCACCATCGAGGTCGCCCAGGTTGCTGTTCTCGGGCTGGATCTTGGTCACGTCGATCTTCGGCGCCGATGTGACAACGTGCTCCCACCACTCCATCTTGTTCACTTTGTCGAGGTGGATGTCGATCTGCTTTAGCTCCTTGCCGTCAACGGCAGGGATAGAGGCAAGCGTCCATGTAGACTCGTCGACGTGGATAGGATGTGGCAGGTCTCCCTGGGTTTGTTAGCTTCGTCTTATCCATACGGCAGCAAAAGCCCAACGGGAAGCAAGCAAGGAAGCTCTGTGCGAGTAGTCTTGGGTACATACACTTATGATTGGCTCCTGTCCCTTGATTCCAGCGCTCAACTTCGTCTTTTTGATATCGACAACCAGGTCTCTGCCTTTGAAGTTTCCGGGGACGGTGAAGTTGAGGGAGAGGTCGCGGATTGTCTGTGTCCATTTGTAGGGGAGAGCAGCTTGCTCTTCCTCCTCACGGGCACGTGCCGCCGCCTCGGCAGCTTTATCTACTGGTGCATCTTCTATGTAACTGTCAGCGAGTGCCGAAAGTTTAGAAGTTTATGGCAGGTAGTATAAGTTTGGGATATAGATTTTGTTGCTTTAATGCACTGGGAGGCTTGAAAAGCACATATTGTAGCACAGAGTACTATTATAAATAACTTACGTGAAGACATGGTGTATTATGAGATCCGTTTTCCGGATGGAGTGTGGGGAGGGGTTCTGAGGATAATTGAGTTGTTGACGCGGCTACCAGTCGAGTCCTCAAAGACCCCGTGATGGGGAACAATCCGTGGTGCAGCCTTGCCCAAGCCCATAAGCTCGTTTTACCCACAAGTGAAAGCGAGCCACGTGACCAAACCTTGACATTTGGTGGAACAGATGCTCTCTCCCTCTCCTCCACCACTTCTCTACTCTACCACTACTCTACCACTACTCTAATAAGCCCCGCAGAGTCGGTACCAACCACTCAGCTACGGGGGGGAAAAAACTGCTTGTTATGCATTCATATGCTTCAATGGCACCGGATATAGATTTCTGCGACTTTGAAAACCATCACCCGTGGTCCAGTTGCTGAAGTCATTTGTGTTTGATATCCAAAAGCGTTGTGGTTATCACCAAATCCCGACACTATCTATGCCTTAACGAACTCTCAAATTGAAACCGTACCCGTATATCTTTGTTGGGGAAATACGAATGTAAGCTGTCTTTGTTATTTTGCCAGTGCCGAAAGAAGAAGAAGACCCCATCATGGCCGCCTTCATTCTCTAATACAATTCCGGACATTCTTTCTTTATACTCTTTCACGGCCTTGTCACAATTCCCTGAAACCAAAATTTGGTCAAAGGGATGGTGAGCTCAGAGGGAGTACCCCTTCCCTCTTCCGTCCTATTCTGTCCGACATCCTTTCTTTAATACTTTGCTTTGTTACACTTGGTCCTATTCTATGTTATTTGACGATGGCCTCTTCAATACCTAAAATTTGAAATTATTTTCAAGCAATATCAGCAAATCTTATCAATTTACTACATTTCAAAAAAATTGTCACCATTGGGAGATATGCAGGCGCCTGGCATGACTGCGAACGACGGCGCAGTGTCGCTAGACGATGGATTAGACAACGGTCCTGGGAAGCTATTTGCTGAGAGCCGGAACGAGGGGGAGGTAGTTAAGTATACCATGTTCTCTGGAAAACCGTTAAGATGGAGAGACGATATTCTGCCGCCAGAAACCTACCAGGAGACCCTGCGCGACAAAGCCCTCCAAGCTCAGGAAGGATATGTTTTTCATGCACAAGCTCTGCGAATAATGGGGGTCAGAGTCTTCCGCACTGGAGACTATCACATTGTGACAACACTACGAGGAAAACGCGACGTGGTTAAATTTCAAACCAAGGAGTTCCTTCCAGGGGGACAGAAGTGGACGGGCCCTCACGACATTAGCCATCTCGCCTTTCTATCTGTGGAGGATGGGGAACTTCCGGTTTATCATTTTTGGCTCGATCCGACTATCTTTGGGAAGACGCCCGAACAGATGACACTCGCAGAAACGATCGATGCAACAGCTAGCAAACCCACGGCCGAAGAAGAAGCCAAGCAGAGTGAAGACGGGCTTAAAATTTGTCTAATGCCCAATATAACTCCTTCGGATCAAATATGGATTGATAAGCTAGCCGAGTTCCAAAAACTTCTCGCCAATAATGAACCGGACGACCGTAAGCGGACACTTATGGATCTTATGAAGGAGAATTTTCTTGAAGGCCAAATCCGCCGCTTGGCAGCTTCGGGAGAGCATTCTCAACTTTCAATGTTGCAAGGGAGAGACCAACTGCTGTATTTTGACAACCTCGACAACGGCGCGTTCAAGGGAGTAAAAAACAATGTCGCTACGAAATTCTGCATGGTTTACTTCGGCCTTCCTGTTGAGTCTCTGACCTTGACCAATATTCTTAACGCCAGAAGGAACGGAGATGATGCCCGAGACAAAGTCGAGCCCGATTACAGCATACTACCTGGACTATACAGCGCAAAAGCCGATTTGGAGTTCTTGGATAGCTACCACGAGAGAGCCCATGGATATCCGGCTCTACGGAGTAAGTTATGCGGTGCCACATTGATATAATAGACAGTCTGTAAGCTAACACATCCTAGAACCAAAGGCGAAAAGGCCCTACAAGGCTATTCCAGAAGAGGCCTCTGACCTAATTCTGGAGCAGCAACGGATTGAGCAAGAGCTATACCCTCAGCCAAAAAGGATGTGTGGAGGCAATTATGGTGCTTTGTACGGCAGGGAGAGCTATGAATTTGCGTTTGAAGAACCTGACGATGACTTTCCCTCTACGCTCGGGAGATTTTTTTCTCTTCGTGGCGGCGCTGGGCCATCCCAAATTCCGGAAGATACCGATGATGATGGCGATGCGATGGAAGATGTTATTATGGGTGATGTAGGCCTATCTGAAGACTCTGACGGAGATGGTGGGGAGATTGTCTCTAGTCTCGTCCCATACTCAGGAGACGTAAATGGTTTGCGATCAAGTCCCCAGCATACGTCTTGGATCGATGGCTTCGGTGGAGGACTTCGAGGTGGAGCTTCGTCACCCAGAAGCAATGAAAGGGGCGGTGAAGAACAGACCGGGACTCACCCCCAACCATCAAATGCCAACAACGCCCCTGACGCCAACAACGGCCCCCGCACAAACACGGACAACGCCGCCCCGTCTGCACCCGTGTCACTTCCACCACTTGAATCCATGGAATCCATTCTTGCTTCTTTACAGCAAGATTCTCGGCAGCCGTCCAACGTGTATCGTCGTCGAACGGCACCTTCTACGAATAAGAACAAATTCGACCCTAGACAGCATCGGGAATATATGGTTGCAACAGCGAAGAGTCTAGAACAAGATGACCTTCGCGTGGCTGCATACCACAAAGCGCAGTCTGTCCACGAACCCCACGCGACGAAGCCGGAACCACCGAGATATGGCAAGTCAGTTGAGAACCAGCTAGTCACGGGGCCCACAATGCCAGGTGTATTTGCAAACAGTTCAACTCTCTCTGAAATCCGACAATTGAAAGTACGCAATGGAGAATTGGAAAGACTTTTATTGGGGCGTGGCACATACTGTGGTATGTGTGACAAGAGCATATCCTTCACCACTAAGGAACAGCAAAACGCCCATTTTGCAGGCCATGTGGACGGACTGCATTCCTGTGGGTTTTGTGGAATTAGCTTCAATGCGTTTACTCAATCAGAGAGAAAAACTCATCTTGCTAGACATGCAGACACTAGATATACAAAGCAAGCCTCGAAGGCATCCCAGCAACCTGCAAACACAGCTGGGCCTTCCAGACTAGCACCCGTTAATTCCAGCCCAAGGCAAGCCACGCAAACTACTGTCGAGAAGGGCGATATCATATTGTACTGCCAGAACTGTAGTGTGGACTTGGCCCAATTCACCACTCCTGCCCAACTTATTCAACACACACGCAGCTGTTCTGGAAGGAATCGCCCGCCAAGCGAGCCTGCTTACTGTAAATTTTGCGGCATTGAGATTGTTTGGCTCGGCAGCGCGGATGATATTACGAACCACCGCAATCTGTGCAAAGGCTCAGCCGCTGGCCAAGACCGACAACGAGAGCTTTGGGCTGCAGCAGGAACCGGTACCAGCGATGATCAAGAGTTGACTTACTGGAAGCTCTGTGCCCTGACCGGAGTCCCTGATCTTCATTACAAACCCGGCAATCCAGCTCCAAGATCATACGAGTGTCGCTACTCTGGCTGCGATGCTGACTTGCTCCAAGTTGCAAAGGATGGGACTCTGGAGGCTCACCACAAGAAGCACACTTCCAACGGCGACAGACTCAAGAACATATGCCAGGCCGATGGCTGCGGCGAGGATATTTCCGAGTGCGAGAAACACGGGAAAGAGCGGCTCCAGCGACATCTAACGAGACATCTTAATAATAAATGCACGTTCCCGGGTTGCGATACCATCTTCCAAGACGAAGATATTTCACCAAGCACGCGTGAAATCGAACTTGAAGCTAAGAAAAAGTGGATTGATCACGCCCATATCCATCTTGGCGTTGACGAGGACAAGCTGATCCAGGATTTCCCTGACAGTGATCCTCCTAGTGATGACGATGATAACGACGACCGTGGTGGTGGACGCAATGGAACTACCGGTCACACCCATGAAAGAAATGGTGGAAACACAGGTAATAACCCCGCTGCACCCCTAGCCCCGCAAGGTCCAGCCCCGCAAGATCCACCCCCCCAAGGTCCCGCACCACAAGGTCCCGCAACGGAGGGCCCGGCACCGCAAGGTCCAGCCCCGAAAGGTCCAGCGCCAGCCGAAGCGCCAACTTTATTCATGTCCCTCCCTAAGGAGTGGACCGAAACCATAAGAAAACTCCCCGAAAGACTTTATCGGGGATCGAAGAAGAAACAGAAGGCAGCATTTATCTGCCCGGTCTGTTATTTATGCATACAAGGACTTCAACTTGCCGTGCGCCCCTACCTTTTCTATTTATTCTTCCAGTCACTACACCTATATATAATATTACATCGAATTGTGCTAACTGAACTTAGTGGCACCGTAGCGTCTGCCCCGATGGCACAACGAGTTGTGGGGTGGACAACGATAGAGACCTTCTCATCTTCAGCGCTTTCAGCGCTGCCCGCGTCCGCAGCTCCAAGACGGGCTACGACCAAGCTGACATGAAAGTTGAGGGCGCTGGAACTTGGGGGGTTACTCAACAACTTGCGCCAGTGGCGCAGTACATCGCTAGAAATCCGCCACAGGCGGAAAAGGCGCCGCTCCCTCTTGCGCACGCGGGTTTGGTTAATCCAACCGAGGCAGAGCTAAAGGCGGGAGATGTGGTGAGGAGGCAACAAGCAAATACAAACGGTACAGTTGATAATAAGAAAAATAAGAGAACACAAAAGACGGGGACAAAGCGTGCGGCTACGGCTGCAGCGCCTGGGGAGCCGCCGGCTAAGGTGGCAAAAGAGGCAGAAGGTAGCAGCACTAAGATTTTACCTAAGGCAACTCAAACTCAGGCTGTGGCGCCGGCGACACCGGTAGTACCTCCTGCGGAAAAACAAGGCGGCGGGTTGTTTGTAACACCAGATACTTGAGAAATATATTTTAGAAAGTAGTTTCATAGGGGGGGTTTGTAGGGGCTGTTCGGAAGTTTCGTTTCTTTGGCGTACTGCGTTTATTCGAGAAAGGGAGTGGGGTATACTGCGTTTGCCTGGCTTTGTCATGGCGCATTTATCTGTTATAAACCTGTTATTTAATGATACTTGCTTTGCTTTAACCACCTTGTTTTGCTATTGTGCTGTAAAAAGGCGAGATGATAGTCGTCGCTCTCAAATTGGACGTCTGATCACAACCCAACATAGCAGTACATATACCCCAACACTGATCTAACTGTCACATACGACCATAGACTCAAGAGAATTGGGCATCCCGTCCGCTCTGCCATACACAAGCTTGTAATCTACTTGCTTTTTACTCTCAATCGTGCTAATAGGCATAGCGTGGAATCTGAGCCCCTTGCCGCCGTAAGGGGTTAAGCGAGGGTGAGCAGGGTGAGCACGGTGAGAGGGGTGAGGCGACGTGACATTCTCGTGACAATTTCGTGTCAGTCTCACGTCAATTTTTCGAAATAGCACCGGAGTGTGGCCGTTTTAGCTTACGTACCTTGTTCAGTTGCCTTGCGCTTCTTTTCTCAGATCTACCTGAGCCCAGAAAAGTGTCGAGGTGCCAACCACATCAAGACCACAAGTAGCTACAGGCGACTACATTGTGAAGTTCACGTGATTTGGTTCGAAGAGGAACTAAATCTACAAAACAAACGACTTTTTCACAGGCATGGCAATTCCATCTACTGGACAATCTTGATCTCATTATGCCCTGCACTATTGTGAGGTGAAAGCCATCGCAGCCTCCTGACATTTATAGCGTGGGCACCCTCCACTTGGTTCGGGCCTCACTGGGGGGCCGTGCACTACCTAGTATACGTAGAACTACAACTTTTCTTCACGCCCACCCAAAATTGGAGCGCTTTGACAAACTCCATCCTGTCAAAGATAGCTCAGGTCATTCTCATTTATTATTGGCAATAAAGGCCGTACAGCTGTGGTTCTGGCCCCAAGAATCAGGCAGAATAAGCCACCTATATCCTGACGTATTGGGCGTAGCTTATAAGTAAAGGCCGTAGCCCCATAGAATTCTACAAGTTTGGTTCGCGCTCGGAAATCACACAATGATTGGTGGATGATTACCTGATGAGCTTCCAATCTAATATTTGTTGGGAGTAATTCTACGGTGTTGGGATGTAGGGCCAATAATGTATGTAAATCCCCGATCACCGTAATTAGTCCTAGGCGCACCAGAACAGAACGCTTCACAGTAATACAGTATGTAGAATAAATGAATCAATTGAATTATTATACTATCCTACGGGCCTACGTATCCTATTTGTAGGTAATGGGGGAAGCCCGAATACCCCGTACAGCTAAGGGGTATTCACCTGAACCGTGTAGGGTTTCGGTAGCTGCTTCAGATCTGCGCCACCGTCCAGCATGGGAGTCGGACGGTCGCCTTGGGAAACACGGCTTTCTTAGGGCCAAACGGCCACCGTATCCCAAGGTCCGTGTCCACCTTCCCCCATCCAACAATATTCATCCACGATTATCTCAGCTGCATCTCACTCAAATAGTACATACACCCCCTGTAAATAGGAACTCGGCCTGGCTCATGCGGAGACGGCGCCCAGCAGGAAGGGTCACGCATTATCCTTCATTATCCTTCATTCACCGGGCCTCCTAGAGAAACGAAATCGAGTCTTAATACAGAGTATCCACACGTCACAAACTCAAAAGGCAACAATCTCGTAGATCTAAATTTCCAACTAAGTAAAACGCAATATAAACCCCTATATACAGGAACCCTTGTGCAGGATCGTGATACACATTGGAATCCAGGTGGGACTGCAATCATTATAATGACAACAGTGAGGCTGTCCTAGTCGTTGGGCATTATCTAGACGCTTCCTACGACGTACAACTCATCAGAGACCCGCAGGTAAAGCAGGTGGCGTCGTAGAAATCGAATAGAACGCCTGCAGCTGAGACGTTCTCGTTAAACGCCCTCGTTCCAAACTTCAGATTACAATAGGTTCCTTGGATGAAATAGACATTCGTGCAACACGCGGTTGCGAGACACTGCGCGCTGCATGCTGCAAGGCTAGCTGCGTACAGCGAGGTATTACCATATGAGATAATTGTACCAGTTCCTGGGGAAGAATACGACGTGCCTTTAAGCCCGCAAACAGCATTTGAGGGGGTTGGTAAGGCTAGTCCTGACACCGTGACGCAAGTGGGCGTAGGCGTTGCGGGTGCAGTCGACGTACAGCTTAGAGACCCGCAGGTAAAGCAGGTGGCGTCGTAGAAATCGAATAGAACGCCTGCAGCTGAGACGTTCTCGTTAAACGCCCTCGGTCCAAACTTCAAATTACAATAGGTTCCTTGGATGAAGTAGATGTTGGTGCAGCAGGAGGTTGCCAGGCACTGCGCGCTGCATGCCCCGATGCTGGCTACATATAGCGAAGTGTTACCATATGAAATGATAGTACCAGTGCCTGGTGCGGAATATGAAGTGCCTTTAAGCCTGCAAATAGCGCTTGAAGGCGTTGGTGAGACTAAGCCAGAGACTGTTTGGCAGGGAGATGTAGAGGTCGAGGTAGTAGACGTGGATGTAGAGGTCGAGGACGTGGGCGCCGATGTTAGCGTTGTGTAACTGTCCGTCTCAGTGATTTGATCGTGCTCCCACCCTACAACAGGTCCAACACAGTAAGTCTTGCCTACAACTAAACTGCCCGTGCAATCATTGAGATTCAAGCTCGGGTTCACCGCGAGAAACAATGCGATGTAAATCACCTCCTTGGCGCAGATCGCAGCGCACGTTTCGCCAGTAGCTGCTTCATGCCACTTCCCGCAATTAGGCGTCGTGCCCGTTGCTAGCGATGCGTTTGCTGGTGGTAGACCCATATGTGGCGCATATCCTTTATCATAACCCGGCGCTATACTTATACCAGGCACTGGTGCTGTCGCGGTGAGCGTCCCGCCTTGCGGCATCACGCAAAGGATAGAGCCGTATACTGAAGTCGCAGTGTGGAGACTAAGGCAGGCAAAGTCTATCCACGGATTGAGGTCGCGAAGGCCTCCGATTGGAAGCCCAAGCTCGAGCTGAATACTCTCACACGTATCATCTGGCTTCAAGATGTAGGTCGATGAGCACGCCACGGGTAGACAGAGTGTCAACTCTGCGGGAAGCGAGGAACAGTTAAGATGAGTACCGCCGTTGGCCATAAAGAGAAAGGCAGACGACACATTTTGGGATAGGGCAACAGTGTCGCAGGTTTCAATGCCAGAGGTGGTATAGTGGAGGCCGGAAGCGCAAATAGGAGGTGGAAGCACCGGACGAACGATGAGAGATGGCGGCTGGGTAATAGGCGCTGTAAGGTCGCAACGAGAGTTTATCGTCCCGAGCTTTACTTTGAAGACATCGTCGTAGGCCGAGTATGCACTCTGCTGCATCATTTGATGTTTTTTGATGTAGCACTCAGAGCATATCTCCACGAGGGGCATTTTAGATACATCTTCGACTGTAGTAAAGTCGGCAATGATGTCTTTAAAGTGTATTAGCAATATTTCATGTCTTATTCTTCCACCCGTAATGCTTACCATTGCAATATTGCCCGGTTTCTGTATCTTTAATGCATGTTTCATTGTATCCTTGCCATATCGATCCTCCGATCTTTGTTGGAACGGCATAGGTAACATTATAGCCACGGCATGTATCACTAACATTGTCATACCAACTCTTAAGTGATTCCCCACAGCCTGGATCACAAATGGCATCCGTAACGGTAGAATTGCCAAAGCTTCCTCTATAGCGAGGCTCAGAAAATGTTGCAGTTATGCCGGCACATTTAATCACTTGAGATAGTGCCGTCTTGCAACTATAAGGAAGATCCGTTAGCCAATCAAATTCATATATCTGATAGCCTTCAAAGGTTCGTTGGCCAATAGTGGTGTTTGGCTGTCTAACCCATCCCATGATGGACGACAAGTATCCGTTCTGGTTATTTGCCGCAAATGTTGGCGTTTCACCAACTGGACTAACCATCTCTACAATTGCTTTCGTAGCAAGGTTGTAAATCCAGATGTCGTTGCTGTTTTCAATTTCAAGACCCCTATCCTGACAATTTTCACTCACGAGACAGTTCTGAGAATATTTTGAGAACCAACTGTATAGACCTGAAAATAGATGAGCCAACGTCAATTCAGAAAAAGAAAAAAAAAAAAACATACCAGCGCTGAGAACATAAACTGTCGCGGAGTCTATTATTCTCACTGCCCAGGAAACTGCACAAGTAGCAGAGTTTGAAGGACACTGGCTAAAATTTGGGTCGTTGGGAAATGCGTTGTTTGCAACCCCAAACGGTAACGGGGCTTTAGGAGCCGTCTGGAAATACGGCGACTCTGTTTGGATCATCCCCAATACTATGTTCTTGGCGCTAGAAAGTTGATACTGATACATGACGCTATGTTCTGATGATGTTCCATAAAGCCATGATGGGCCTTGACTCTCGATTAGCACACCCCTTGCAGAGTAGATGTCAGTTTGATCTTGAGTGACAACATCGAGGTCATGATCTGCAACCCAAATCCAAGAATTTTCTATGTACGCAGAAGATTTTGGTGTCAGATGTAGTAAGAGTGACGCTGCAATGCAATTGGGATTAATGCTGCCAGTAAGTTTTGGGCATTGCGCTTTTTGCAGGCCTGATCCGATTGCTCCACCAACTCGGATATGAGTATCTAAGGTTATTAGCACGTAGTCACAAAGATAAGAACTGTATATTGCTTACCCCAAAGACCTGCAGAGCCCTGCGTTGATTCGTGGACATTCCATTCAACAAGAATAGCTCCTGCAGTTGGTCCAGAAACTGTGAACATCATATCTTGAATCTCAATAATGCCAACATCGTTCTCCCTCCCAACTTGAACTGCAACATGTGGATTTAAAGCGTCTTGGAACTTCGTTCCCTTTGCCATTATCTGAGACCAAGCTTGGCCTACAATACGCGATCCAACAGGAATCCGAAGCGTATCGGTAATAACGTAAGATCCAAACGGAAAGAAGACAATAGATGACATGTTTGCTGCGATAGCAAGAACGCTATTTAAAACAGCGGTATCGTCGGATACACCATCGCCTTTAGCACCTCTTGATTTGACATTAAACACTTGCGTATTCTGTATGCTTGCATAATCCGGACGACGTCGTGTGAAGAGATTCCTTTGCCCGTTATATCCGTAAGGGGAGACAAGAGGAATTGCCCTCTCCATGACTGGTATATGCTCGCCATTCATAAACCGGGTACCATTATCGTTGGTAAGCATCCCAAATCCCCACGAGTCTACAATGATTTGTGACTGCCCTCCTGCAAGGAGGACTTTTGAGAGCACAGCGTCTTTAATTGGCGTGGCGACAGAATCAAATCCTACATTCTGAAGAAGGAGGGACGTTGAGTTCTCTTGGTAGAGAGATGTCACAATCCCGTTTGGAGTATCCTGAATAATAGAGTCAATTAAAATCAAGGAACCAACACCTTGACCAGTGCTTCCAGCTCCACCTGCCTAAGGGCTTCATTAGTATTCGGTAAAAAACAAGGGCTAACTTTTCGACTTACTCCGCCAGTTACAATTATTCCAGTTTTGCAATCAGCAATTACAATGTCTTGCATTTCCCATGCCCAATCCCAGTGAATTTGAATAGCTGTATCGCAGCCGGTAAAAAATAAATGATGCGTCGTAAACTGCTGGTTTCCAAAGTAAGCCCTATGAGATTTCGTTAGGTTCGACCTAATTATAAAATTTCGGAAGGAATGACTAAGAAAATATAGAGAATTCTATACCCAAACTTCCCCCCAGAAAACGCCAAGTCGCTGAGAAAACCACCGCTTCCATTCTCCATGAAAATCCCCTACATAGATTAGCAAGTAACGCAAGGATGGAATGGTTCGTCGTCGTACTTGTTGTGTGTTGCCTACTGCAGTTGACATGAAGAAATCAATGTGCTCTAGAGAGGTACCTTGAGCAACCTGCCAGTGGATAGCGCAGACATATGCTGTAAGATCTGTGTTTCTAATATCCATTATAAAGTATTTGATACTCCGTAGAAAATTATTTTGGTTTATGTACCACTCTTCTTCGCCATTTCCAGTGTAGACATCCGAAGTGATAACTCCAAGTCCAATAAAACTTGACGCAGCGAGTATCGTAGGTCTGTTAAGTGGCTAAACACATAATAGTCAGACTTAAGAGAGTAAAATTGAGCATGGGCACATACATTACCAAGTAGTTGAGTGTTGTAGTATTGGATAATTGGGGTGCTGACAAGATATGTTCCCGGAGGAAAGTAAACCACTGCTGGATGAATTGTACTCGAGCCACAGGATGCTCCGCAACGACCACCAGAAGAAATAGCAAGGTTGATTGCCGCTGTATCATCTTTTTTTCCATCGCCTGTTCTCGTTAGCGGTGCTTTGCAGTTCATCAATGTAATATTCTTACCAACAGCGCCAAAATCTTTGACATTTCTCCAAACTTTGTATCCAGACGCAGCAAAAGGACTGGCACCATTCTGATTAACGGTGGTCATCCAGTAATCAGTATTTGCGCGCTTTGGATTAACTACTACTGAGCCATTTCCAACTATTCGTGGGAGTTGAGATTCAATGACTCCAGAGAGACCGTCGGATGTAGCCAAGGTCTGCAAGGGCCTATTTGTGTCTGGAACATTTCTGTCGTATTTTTGGAGCAGATTTTTAAGTGCTTCGATATCCTTCAATGGGGTAGGGCTTTGTAGAGTTGATTCTGCAACAATGCGTGCTGCTTCAGCGAGTTCAGGCGGGATTGAATAGGACGTAGATCCCACCAATATCTTCTGTAGAATTCAACAAACTGCGTTTAAAAACTGGGCTACTAGAGCTGCTGTAATTTAATGGTGTCAAATGTGCTTTATTGGGCGTCTGTGATGAGAAGTCTTGAAACTCATTTTGGTTGTAATGAACGTGTTTCAATCGCTTCTTATTTGCCTCTGCAAGAGCTGCAAGAGCATTCCGAACGGTGTCTATAGCGGATTCTAGAGTTTGATTATCTCTTGCCTTAAGATGTGGATGATGATAATGTCGATCACCTCCATGCCTATGCTCTAAACCTGACGCAAATAAACAGAATAAGAGGATAAGACTGAGAACTAAAATATGCCTGACAGCAATGGGAGAAGGCATGTCGTTTGTCGGAACTGATGAAGTTATCACAACCTCAATTGCTTTTCACCATAAAAAAAAACCAAGGAGGAAGTGGTCAAATACCGACAAATGTGTGTCTCTCCTTTCAGAATTAGCTTGAAATGACTCGGATCCACAGTAGTAGACGCCCATGCTAGCTGCCAAGGGAAACTAACCCCTCGCAGTCTGCTGAGGGATAATTGAAAATTTCCCGCCATCGTCTTGGCCATTTTTTCGCAGTATCATTGTACTACCTAAAGTATCCCCCGGGGATAATTATAGCTGCCCGCTAGTTTTACTGCTTCACCGCACCCAGGTTAGGCGAGATAGCGTTCGGCTTTAGTGGGCGATCCTATTGACAGGTTTCGGCTCGGCTCGAAGGACCGTTCTAATTTCGAGCCGAAGCCCGTCAATTACTTTGGTCTACATGAACCTGCAAAGTAATAAAGGGCCGGAACTGGTTGTAGGCTAGCCCTACTTATTTGTACCTATACGAAGGCCGAGTATTTTCTTAATAGCACGTGGGCTCCGAGTAGGCAGGAAGTCGGCAAGTGGGTATTCCGATGTAGAGCTAATTTTGTAGCGAGGGTCAAAGGGTGTGACAGTGGACGGAATGCGGGACTGCTACGCCGCTAGTGAGCAGTCGTAGAGGGAAATAAATATTGCTTCTGCTAAAGCTAGTCCCTCCATATAGGGACTTAGTACTGAGAATTACTTTGCACTATTAGATTAGATCTTGGCAACTATAGAAGTTAACCACAATGGAGCTTAGGCTAAACAAATGTATTACTAACAGGTTATCAAATTAAGGTGTAATTTTAAGTGGCAGCCGATTGCGGCAAATAATTTTGCTGTAGATGTAATGGCAGGTTACCAATACAGTAGTGTACACCATTCTAGAACAACACCCTACTCTGTATACTGCCAAGGACTAATTCTTGCGCTCCTTGGGGCTCTAGTTCGTTTAACCCGTCCGACAACATGAAATTTCTACGTCTGAAGCATTCTGCAGTCCATAACAGCTACTCGATCATCAATTCTTCGCCATTTCTCACCTCTATGCTGCACATATGACAATACCAATCAAGCTATTGGATCGACTGCTCTATACGGAACCTGTTTATGGTCACAATGGCCATCATGCGATTCTGGTTCTTGTCCTGCTGGATTTCCGAGTCTAACATCATCAACCACCAAAAACGGCGGCGCGGTTTGCAATCCAAGGAGTACTGGCGCTGCGGTTGGATATTGGGGTATCACTTCGTACCAACAAGCGAAGTACTGCTGCAATGTTTCAGATCCACAGAAGAAGTGGACGAATTGCGAAATTCCGTCGACCGGTTCTTCGGTTGCAGCCGGCCGGACCCTACAAAATCATTGTTCTCCATCCTGCCCAAGTCAGAAAACAAGAGTCTCATTAGATTGTTATGGACCTCAATGTTTTGGCAAAGGCGGTGCTGTGCCTCAATGCTGCACATCTGGCTATGTGATTGATGACCCTACAGATACAACAGATGAAGCAGCTCTTCGAAATGCGCTAACACAATTCTTGGATGCTCCACAATGTCTCGACGAATCTGTATTTGGAAAGAGAGGAAACACAGACACATCGCGTCTCATATACCTCGAGTATGTTCTCGCAAAAGCATTAGGCGAGACAGTTAAAACGGCAGCCCAGGCCATCGTTGATGAGGTGCTAAAATCAAAGGGATACACATGCTCGTCGATTTCTCAATACAGAGCGTATAAGCTGGGAACTTACGTCCTTCGCAGCTGGTCAAACAACAGACTTGCTAGACTAATATTGTGCAGTGTGGAATATATCGACTGCTTGCTTTGTGGAACCTGCAGGTCGTGTGCTGATGGCACATGTGGTGGACTTCTAGACCCTCATACTTCGACAAATCTAGTGGCTGAGTGCGCTGACAGCGATGATGGAGACGGAAGTACAATGAAGACTTTTGTTCAGAAGAGGGAAGAAGTCCAGTATAGCTCTCACGACATTTCGCTTCAAAAAAGGGCATCGAGGACACAAAAGAACTTTCTATATGTAGGAAAGTCCGGATCAATCAAGTACTATGAACAACAATAATCGTCGTGACCAAACCTTGAGCTTTGCTCAAGGTTGGAGTAAGCGAGTTGCGGCACTTCACGTGGGCGGAAGCGAGTTGCGGCAACTCACAACTTGCATATGTTCACCGCTACTCTTTACTAAAACCTTGAGCATTCCCACACGTAGTATTTTATATAGTAATTACATGTAATCAATTCAATGGAAGGGTCTCCTCTATCAAATGCCTGTGAATGGCTAGCAGAAAACCCCTCTGAATCTGCAGGTGTTGCTAGTCGGATTTTTAAGGTCCTAAGGTCGACTATACAGTCAAGAATTGCCCGAGCAGCCTAGCAGAAGCAGAAGCAGAAGCAGAAGCGGCCCCATGGGGGTTAGAATAAGCTGCTTTCTACTGCTTAGACTAAGGCCCTTAAGAAGTAGATCCTAGAGTAGTATTACCTAGGGCTTAGAGCTAATAGGAGTATGGTGTTCACTGTAATATGCCAGCTCTAGAGCCCACTGCCTCCGCCATCATAGACCTGGCTTACTAAATATATACGGAATGAGCTTTAGGATTTCCATACTATTACTACGAAGCTAATTGCTCTATAGCGTACAAGAGCACAAGATGAACTAAAGGTTACTGAATGGTTTGAGAAATACTTCTGGTTTCTACGGGATCATAATATACAGCCGGAGTCAATTTAGAATATGGATGAAACTAGCTTTTAAATAGGAATTCCTAGAGGCAAGAGAGTTATAGTACCACGAATAGCAAAGGAGCTATATACTCTAAGCCCTGAGAATCGTACGTCTATTACAGTAATAGAGACAGTATCTGTAGTTGGAAAAGTAATTCCACCTATACTTATTATTCTAGGCAAAGTCCATATGGATTCGTGGTACCCTGAAAACCTCAAGAGTAAGGAGCTGATACTACTCTCCGACAATGGATATTCGAATAGTGAGATTGCCTTATGGTAGCTACAGCATTTTGCAGAGCATATTGCTTAGTACAATGATGGGAGTAGGAATCCTACAGTTCTACTCCTTGATTCTCATATTAGCCATACGAACGACGATTTCGTCACTGTAGCAGACGATTTANATTCCAGCCATATAAGCACTGGCACCAGCAGGCTGTGCTCTATGCCATATGGGATATGGACGTTACGTACGACCTACCCTCATTTATGAGAGATCTCACCAAAATCCGGGAACAGACTTTTAAGGAGTCGAATATTACTTCAGCTTTCCGGAAAGCTGGAATCTGGCCTGTAAGCTGTCACACAGCACTCGAAAAGCTCTGCACATACTCACAGCCTACACCTACACAGCCTACACAGCCTACAGAGCCTATACTACAGCCTACACCTACCCTACCAATACGCCCTATTACCCCTAAACCCTCCACTTTTCGGGGGGTTGAAGAGGGGCTACAGCACTAGAAGGACCGGATTCCGGAGGCCTAGAGTAGCCCCTCAAGAGAGAGCTACCGGAATTTACTTACTGGCACCGAAGAGGTGGTGGTAGCAGGCCAGCTCCAAGAGCTAGACCTAGTATTCCTCCGGCGCCA
>LMYD01000022.1:0-11402 GCA_001630595.1 Pseudogymnoascus sp. BL308 | reverse complement strand
TCCAGCGGCCCCCTCCCGCCACGCGCACCCCCGCCGTGCTCGCCCTCGCCCTCCACGAACCGGTTAAACGAGTCGTTGAACGTCCTGCTCGCGCCCTGGGCGCCCGTCTGCGCTGTCTTGGCGAATTGGGCGGCGGTGATGCGGGCTTGGGCTGCGAGGTCGGCTTCTGCGAGCTGTACGGGCGTTAGTTACCAAACCACAACAACAACAAGAAACCAAAACCAAAAAATTGGACGGGGGGGCAAATAAAAATGTGGAAACCAACCCTATGAGCAGCAGGCGTAATATACCCCTCATTAACCTGTCTAGCCGTCTTCCCCACCATCCCCCCAAACCACCCAAACCCCTTCGTCAACGCCGCCACCGGATCACTCTGCAGCTCATCCAAGCCCGGCGGCCCCTTCCCCCTCGCAGGCGCCGGCATCTCCGACCCAAACCCCGCATACTTGCCTCCCTGGCTCGGATGCACATCCGCCGGGCGCGCCGCATTCGCCTCCCCCAGCTTCGAGAAGTACCTATCATCGACCTTGGCCTTTGAGCTGCGTCCAGCCCCCCCCTCACCCAGCGACGGGGCCGGCGACGCACGACCCTGGATCTGCGTCGTCGCGCGCGGCACGGGCTTCTCTTGCTGTTTCGGGACTACCGGCTTCGGCTCCCCAGGCACGTACTCCTTCCCCTCCACCTTGGCCGTCAACCGCTCCTTCCACTCCTCCCCCACCGCACTCTCATATCTCTCCTTGATGGTCGCATCCTCGAAGCCCACACCGGCGAGTTTATTCTCCTCATGCCCCTCGAAGAAGTCGCGCCACGGCTTGTTGCCGCCGAGGCGCATGCGCTCAATCTCGGCCGCCTTGAAGGCGTCCATGGTCGTCGAGCGCACGAAGGAGACGTGCACCCCGAGCCCGCGGTGCACGCCTGCGCAGGAGAGGCAGATGAAGATGCCGAATTTGGGGGAGGCCCATTGGGGGGAGGGCGCGGAGCAGTCGGCGCATACGGCGTTGTTGTTGGTTTTGGCGATTTCGTGGAGCTGTGGGGGAGGGGTGGTTGTGATCAGCGGGTGGTTCTTGGGGGGGGTGGGAAGGGAAGGGAAGGGAAGGGGCCGTACCTTTGATCGTGTCTCCGGATCAACCTCCCACATCGCCTTGGACGCCATTGTAGTTTATAGTCGTGTCCTGTTCTTGCCTCTCGAGATACCAGTATACAACCCCCTTTATCCTCCCGTAGTCGCCTCGCACTTCGTCCCTTGCCGATCGTTTCACAGTAAATGAACGAACCCCCGTCACCGCAAGTTATCGCCCCCCTTTCAAATAAAACCCCACAACAAAAAGACAACTCGTGGCTGTCAAGCTCGCCCCTCTGTATCCGTCGTCGTCGTCGTCGCTGTACGCCGTAATTATTACCACAAAGACTCTCGTTTATCAACACAAGAGTACAGCAGTAAATCTTTTCCTGGCTGGGGGTAGTTGGCAGTTGTAGATAGGAGACACGAGAGAGGGGCGACCGCGGGTCGCTTCTTCGTCCCTGTCAAAAGACCTTGGTTGGTTGGGGTGTGGGGTTCGCTCGCTCGCATATTTTAGCGCGCGATTGCCGTGCCGCGCCAGAAACCCAATTCGTGCTGCGGGCGGGCCAGGAACGTGATAGCTGGGGGCGAGGAGAATGTCTCAGCCTCGTCCACCATGGATATTTAGAGCCTAATAGTGGTCTGGATCGTGGGCTTGTTGTCTCACGACGTCATGGATTTAATTCCTTTTTACGGGCTCTCTGGGGTGGGGTATATTCTCATCTTTCAAAGTTCATCATATACAATATCACAATCATCACCAGGTCACGTCCAAACATTCACTCCAATTTCTCAAGTCAGAATCCCCAAAATCAACTTTTATTTTCACAACTTCCCCCCTCTTCTCTCAGACCGGCACAAGAAGGAAACCCCTAGTGTACAGGCCCAGCTAAAAGAAAATCGGTCGTAATAAGACATTTGTTGGAGGAAAAAAGATATTGTGTAGTTTGTCGTCTCAAAAAGTACAAGCCATGGGAATTGTAGGATATAGCCGTCGCTTCTAGAAGAACGAAGCCTCACAAGAGAAGCCGCCAGATCTTACAGTGCCCATCGGCTGTTTCCCAAAACCCCCCATAAAATCATTTTTCCTCTCCCATTAAAATCATGAAATAGCCAGTAGCTGGTCATCAAAAAAAGGTTTAACGAGCCATTACCAGCATTTCATTTCCCAGTGCTTCCGCCATACGCCTCGAGAAGTAACAATGTATAAAAGCAATGCTCACGCAGAAAAACGGATGCAGCACTCCCCATCATTACGTCTCGTATAATACACCAGTCACCGCTTAAGCAGTGGTGGTCTCCTCAGTGGTGGTGGTGGTGGTGGTGGTGGCGGCGGCGGGGGCGGCGGCGGCATCGGCACCGTTGGTCTCCTCAACAGCGGGAGCGTTGGCGTCCTCGTCGGTCTTGTCGGGGCTGTCGATGGCGACCTTGACAGCGATCTCGCGGCCCTCAATCTCCTTGCCGTTCATCTCAGACACAGCCTTGAGCTGCTGCTCCTCAGAAGAGAGAGTAACAAAGCCGAAGCCACGGCCCTTGCGGGGCTCGTTGCGGGCCTGGAGCTTCTTGACCATGAAGCGGGGGATGGGGCGGAGAGCGATCTTGGCGGAGGATGGCTCGTAGGCAGCGAAGAGCTCCTTGAGCTATACGAGACATGCGTCAGCAAATTGTCCACGGCGGATTTGGGGATATAAAGAACTAACCTTCTCCTCGCTCAGATCGTAAGGAAGGTTGGCAACCATGACCTTGTTCTTGGATGGGATGCCATCGGCGGGTGGGCCACGCTCACGGCGCTCACGGGGAGTACGAGCGGCCTTCTTGTCGTCCTTGGCAGCCTCATCAGTGGCCTGGTTGGTGATGTCCTGGAGAGGGAGAACCTCCTCAGAAGCAACCTCGCCCTCGGCCTGCGGTGTTGTTAGTGTTCTGTACTGGGAATTCGGAGGCGGGAAACTTACGCGGTCACCAGCACGGGCAGTGCGTCCACCACGGCCACGGCCGCGTCCACGACCGCGTCCAGATTGTCTGCGGCGGCCACCCTCGGTACCCTCGGCACCGTCACCTCCGCTCACGGCACCCTCAGTCTTCTCGCCGGCTGGCTCAGGCTTGCGGGCAAGCTGAACGGAGACCTTGCGCTCAAGGATCTCCTTGCCGGAGAGCTCAGTGATGGCACGCTCGGCCTCGCTGGGTGTAGAGAGGTCGACAAAAGCGTAGCCGACTGGGCGGTCGGTGCGTGGGTTCTTGGGGATGGAGGTCGACTCACTGTCGGAAATAACGTCAGCAGCTGTAATCCAAATATAGCCATCTACGAGAGCCATGACCATGATGTTGGGTGTAATCAGATCGCCCTAAATGTATTGACAGGGGTGAATAGAAGCGCATCAAGCTTCGTTGGTGGTTGTCGAGAGGCGATATGACGCTGTCACGAGACACGGTAGGTGGCACCTTCCACAACTGCTCGATGCGCCACCATGACAATAAGGGCGCAGAAAAACACGGATTGAAACTTACACAAGGTATCCCTTGAAGAAGTCGGTCAACTCCTGCTCGGTGGTCGCGTAGGCGAGGTTGCCGATGTAAAGTCTCC
The DNA here is from genome assembly GCA_001630595.1 of Pseudogymnoascus sp. BL308. Lineage (NCBI taxonomy): Eukaryota > Fungi > Ascomycota > Leotiomycetes > Thelebolales > Thelebolaceae > Pseudogymnoascus > Pseudogymnoascus sp. BL308. The sequence continues at coordinate 7,761 of LMYD01000022.1, read as the reverse complement.
TTCCCTCAGCGGCGCTGGCAAGGACTGCATCATTGTGAGCAGCAGTGGCCTTGTCAGCGTCGGTGGCGATGGTGGCGTTGCCAAGCTTGGCAGTAACGTCGTTGACGGCGTCAGTAATCTTCTCAGCGATGGCAGACATGATGAATGATCTTGTTGATGAAGGTGTTGGTTGGGAGGATAACTGAGTGGTGATTTGAAAATTGAGGTTGGATTGTCGACGTTGTCTGTTGTTCGAGAGAGTGACTTCTTGAACAAGATTTATGCGAGGGAGGATGGCTTGAAGGGTAGCTTGGAGCCCTAGAAGGAGGATGTGGAAGGGGAGTTGGGAGGAGTTTTTGAAGTTGGATTGTCTTCGATGGATTGAAGTTGTTGGTGAGAGAGGGAGAGGGAGGAGGAAGGCGAAGAAGTAGGGGGATGATTATATTATTATTGCGCCCAGAGGGTCCTAGCTTCCGCCGCCTTCTGTTTACAGTGGGTGTGTGGGAGGAAATGGGGAGATAAAATGGATAAATGGGGGGAGGTGTAATTACCGGAAGTGGACAGGGCTAGGCGATGTTGGGTTAAATTGGTGATTGCACTTGCTGGATGAGGACATAACGTGGCAGTTTGGGGAAGGCGGAGTTGAGCGGCAAAACATCGTTGCGAATGTGGTCGATTGCGCCTGGATACCTGGTATATTTGTGTGTACTGCACTCTGTTTATGTATGAACATGGGAGTGTGCATCTGTCACGCCAACGTCGTCGATCTTACAGAAGGAGCCAGGACGAAGGCATACAGCAGACCGCCGACTATACCATACGCTCTACACGAGGCGGCAGATAGGTTTGCCAGGAGAGATTCCTGGTTTACATTACAACACACGCCTTTGCCACTCACCCAGAGCCTCATCAAACTCTTCTCCAGCCAATCTCTTATCCTCACCGCCCAGACGAAGACCGAGCCTCGCATCCCGACCTATACCACGAACGCCTCATGCAATCTCCGAACATATATCCGTTGCCCTTCATGCGCTGATGCGCCCGCCTCTTGACCGATGAGCCTTCACCGACTGAAATGGCTGGGCGAAGGTCATACATACGCAGCCTCGTCCACGGTGTGTCCAGAGGTATGAAGCACGAAGAACCGCAAATACCACGACCAGGCTGCCTGTCTCGAAACCACTCCTGCCTCCCAAGGCTGCACACATGCCAGCCCTTCATGCCCAGGGACCGGTCAGCGGGAGGCAACTACGGACAACTAGCAACATACCTCCTTCCCCCTAGAGAACCCCCGGATTGGCCGACTGATGGAATATCTAAATAAAGGACCCCAGCCGGACACTACTTCCATACCATATACCCTATACCCTATACCCCTATCAGACCTTCCCTCCCCGTTAGACACCCCATTCCAGCCTGCCCCCTACAACCCATGTCCCCCCTTCCCAAAGCAGCCCGCCGACAAAGCACCAACCACAGCGCCTGACTCAGACGGCGAACGAGCGACCAGGAAAGAAACAAAGAAACAAAAACAAGCACGGAGATTTGCCACCTGCAAACAGCACGCTTCCGTTCCGTAGAGTAAGTACAGTAAATGCCCTAAATTGCTTGCCTACAAGATCAATCACATGCTGATGGGCGGTGGGTGCTATGCTATCAAACTGATCAATGCGCTTCTCGTGTCTCTCTCTCTCGCGCTCCCCACTTGGTTTGATGAGGGATGTCATGCATGAAGTGGCGAGGCTGAGGGGGGGAGCGTACATAGAGACGCGAGGCTGAGAGCAGGGAGAAGATGAGTCGCATGCCTCTTGTATATGGACTATGGGTCGTGGAATATGTAGGTTTATTATAGTACGGTTTATCGTACAGTTTTTTCAATCTGTGTATACATTTATTTTGCATATTTTAAATAATATGTACCGTCTATATATATGGTATACCACACTTGCTGATGCATGCCTGAGTGTGCACCACCACAACCCCAGTGTCAAATATATCATTTCGCCACAACCAACAGAACAACGAAAAAATAACTTCCCAGATATTTATAAAACATATATATTATAATATAGACAATTATTCCAACCCTATACTCCCATCATCCCCAACTCAAACCCCAAATCCCGTGACACCCGCCATCCCTACCGGCCCTAATGCAGGTACCGCCGCCGCCGCCGGTCCCTTCCCTCCCCGCCAACCCCCACCATGCACCTCCCCTCCCACCATCCCCTCCTCCCTCACAACCTTCCTTCACAACGCCACCATCACCACAACAACACCCACCACCATGGCCACCACGGCCCCCGCCCCAATCCCCATCCCCTTCCCCCCCACGCGCCACGAGCGCAGCGCCCTCATCCTCTACGCCTCCGAGACCGGCACGAGCGAGGATGCGGCACATCTCCTGGGCGCGATAGCGCAGCGTCTGCGCTTCGCGACGAGGGTGGCGGCTATGGATGGGGGAGGGGTTACTGTTGTATGTGCTCCCTGTTTGTGTTGTGTTAGCTGTTATATGGCATATCTTGCCGCCCCGTCCGGTCACCTCAGGCAGCGGCCGCTCTTGCCGCCTGGGGCTCCCCCCGACCCTACGCCTTAGCTATCCCGCGGACCCATGTAATATATTGAGAGAGATGTTAATTTTGTGTTGTAGAATGAACTCCGCAAGTACACTATAGTCGTTCTGGCTATATCGACGACGGGACAGGGTGATTTACCTGCGAATGGGAGGAAGTTGTGGAAGTCGCTGCTGAGGAGGAGTATCCCGGCTGGGTACCTGCGTCACGTGGACTTTACGACGTTTGGGTTTGGGGATCGGTCGTATGCGAAGTGAGTAGTCTGCTATCCCTTCTTTCCCCGGGTGTTGGAGGTGGGGTGATTGTAGTTCTTTGTTTTTGTGGTGGTGGTGGTGGTGGTGGTGATGGTTGTGATATTTGTTTGTTTGTGGTGCAGGGTCCGAATGTGGTCTTTAGTATGGTACGATTGCTGACACCGGGAAGGTTCAACTGGGCGGCCAGGAAGGTGCATAGGCGGCTCCAACAGCTGGGAGCTAACGAGTTTTATGCGAGGGGAGAGGGAGACGAGCAGCACGACGAAGGGTGAGTGACAAAGACGTTTCGTTCTTTCAATCTTTGGGAATCCCGAACCCAACTTGCTGAATCCATCAACAATAACTCCTGATTCCTTCAACTTGCATAATTGCTTCCAGTTTGGGGAGAACACGCTTCTGACACGATACAGAACTGACGGAGCCTTTGTCCCTTGGTCTTTGGGGTTTAAGAAGCATCTTCTGGAGAGCTATCCGCTTCCTGAGGGGGTAGATCCTATTCCAGACGAAGAGTTTCTGCCACCAAAGTATATTCTCCAGATTGTGAATCCTGAGACCGATCCAAATACTCAAACACAAAACGAAACGTCTCCAAACATGAACGAAGGCACCAATGACCCCTGCCACAAGGAGCCCTTCGACGCAGCCGACCTCATCACGGATGAGACACCACCACCAGATGATATCCTCGAGATTCCTGGACACAAAGTCTTGACTCTCACAAAAAACATCCGCATCACAGCCGAAGACCACTTCCAAGATGTGCGCCACCTCACGCTTGAGATGGAAGGCAGCATCCGCTACCAGCCTGGCGACGTCCTAACCCTCTTCCCCAAGAACTTCCCCGCCGACGTCAACTCCCTCATCGAGCTCCAGAACTGGACCTCCGTTGCCGACAAGCCCCTCTCCGTCATCGACAGCGCCGCCCACCCCACCTCCCCCCCTTTCACAGCCGCCCTCCTCGACCTCCACTTCGTCATCGGTCGCCCCCCCACCCTCCGCGACATCCTCACCCACAACCTCGACATCACCGCCATCCCGCGCCGCTCCTTCCTCGGCGCCTGCGCCCACTTCACCACCGACGAAACCCACAAGACCAAGCTCCAGGAATTCTCCAACCCAGCCTTCACAGACGAGTACTTCGACTACACCACCCGCCCGCGCCGCTCGATCCTCGAGATCCTCCACGATTTCCCCACCGTCCGCCTCGACTTCAAGCACGCCCTAGCCCTCTTCCCCCGCCTCCGCGGCCGCCAATTCTCCATCTCCTCCGGCGGCGCGCTGCGCCAGCCCAACGGCAAAGACACCACCATCTTCCACCTCACCATCGCACTCGTCCGCTACCGCACCGTCCTCCGCAAGATCCGCCAGGGCGTCTGCTCGCGCTACATCGCCTCCCTGCAGCCCGGCACCCAGCTCGCCGCCACCCTCTCCGACGGCTCCCTCAACGTCACAGCCGAGGATTCGCTCCTCTTCCATCGCCCCCTCCTCCTCATCGCCCCCGGCACGGGCGTCGCGCCCATGCGCAGCCTGCTGTGGGAGCGCGACATGCTGCTCAACCAGGAGGACGAGCTGCGGGGCATCGAAGTTGGCAGCGAGAACAGCGCGTCGGATGTCCCGCGCGCGAAGACGGTGCTGCTCTTTGGCGGGCGCAATAGGGCGGGTGATTTCCTGTACGAGCACGAGTGGCGGGATTTCAAGCTGGGAGTTGATGTGATGGTCGCGTGGAGCAGGGATCAGCGCGAGAAGGTGTACGTGCAGGATGTTATCCGGCGCGAGGCGAAGCTGGTGTGGGCGATGCTGAGGCCATGGGAGATGTGTAGGCCGCGCAAGGAGGGGGGCGGGGATCCGAATGCTGGGGATGTGGTGGTGGATCCGAATTGGACGGGGGATGGGACGGTGATTGTGTGTGGGAGCTCGGGGAAGATGCCGATGGCGGTGCGGGCGGCGATTGTGGATGCGTTTGCGGAGGGGTTTGGGGGGGATAGGGAGAAGGCGGAGGAGGGGGTCAAGTGGTTGGAGAGGGAGGGGAGGTATTTGCAGGAGACTTGGTAGATTGGGTAGTAGAGTGCGTGTTTTTATGGGCGATGGGATAGATAGATGGTGGGGTGGGTTATGTATAGATTTGGGGGGGGGAGGGGTTAGTAATGGGGTAGGTAGAGCTGAGGAATGTTGGAGTAGGAATTAGGAATAGAAACACTCAACTTCATCCACCCTTTCTTTGTGGGCGGTGAGATGTCTGCATTTATTGTGTTTATTTTATTATCGAGACAAGCGTCATAAATCCTCCTTTACAGCCCCTTTCTGCTTATCGCCTCGCACATCTGTGTCGTCGACGACAGCGAGCGCTGTAACGACGAGAGTTTCTGTTACAACCGCCGTTTCCGTTAGGATTTTTGTTTCTGTCACCTCTTCCACCTCTATTTTTGTGGTCATAAGAGCATATTCATCAGCCCCAGCTTCAGCTTCAGCGCCACCCAGAACCACCTCAGCGTCTCCATCTCCAGAAGCACCAGTTTCGGAACCAGGCATAGCAGTCGTCGTCATCATCCCTCCTCCACCCCCATCACCTCCACTACCCGTTTCCTTTGGCACAACCGCACCCAGCATCTTCGCAGGCATCTTCATCACCACCTGTTCCTCCCGCATCACATCCCTTGTCTGCGGAATCTCACTAACCACCGACTTCCTCCAAACTCTCTCATCCCCCTCCCGCTTCCCTTCCCCATTCCCCCCTTGTACCCCTCCCCCTCCCTCACCCCCCACGCCCGCATAACTCCTCGGCATAACATCCGTAACAACCGCCTCCCTCCACCCCCCCCAAAACCCCTCCCCCGCCAGCGTGCGCCAATTCGTAAACACCGGCACAGTGAGCGCGCCCCCAGTGGCGGTGACGAGGCAGGAGGCGGAGGTCGGGTGCAGGTGGCAGTAGGCGTCTTCGGTGTAGGCGGGGAAGTGGTAGAGGTATTCGTGGAGGAGGGGGATGGAGCGCTGGGTTGTTGTGTGGGTGCGGATTTCGGAGCTATAGGGGGGAGGGGGTTAGTGGGTGGTGGAATTGGGGGGGGGTGGGTGAGATGGAATGGGAAAGGAGGGTGGGATTACATAGATGGCAATGACATTGTTGCGTGCATGAATGTTGGGCCTGAGGTGAGGTAGAATGGGATGGGGACGCGACAGCCGTTTGGGATGCTGGGCTCGTAGATGGAGCAGGCGACGGAGTAGGTTGTTGCTGTGTGGTCCTTTCTTGGGTGTTAGTCTGGGATCTGATCTGGTTTGGAGAGGGAGGTGGGGGAGGTCAGGGGAGGATGGATTGGTAGGAGTAACACTTACGGCGTCGACGATAGATGCGAGTAGTGGATGTCCAGGCGAGAAGTAAGGCATGAAAAGGGATGTCGTCTCCTGTGCTGCTACGATACCAAGGAGAGTCGTGGCGACCACCACCTCGACAGCCACCGTGCTGCGCATCTTCCAGCAATAGCAGCAACTCGCGTGCTTCAATCCAACGAAGGTAATCCGGATATCCCACTGCAGAACCGTCACGTCCTCCCGCAACAGAGAAGAAAAGGAGCAGAGTTCAAGAATAGGAAATGAAATAGCTACAAATAACGAGGAGAGAAAGCAAAGAGATGTGGCCCTCACCCGCCACTTCGCCAAAGGATTCCCAACGATGCCCAGGCACCAGGGACTGCAATATGGGTATTTGCATGCCGACCTCGCACAGCAGCGTCATGGTTGGTTCGTCGCCTGCGTGGTGGTAAACGTGGTAGCGAGCTGATCATACCAGCAACACCATTAGTAATGGAGTAGTAACAATTTTACTGTGTGACGATGAGCTATACGAAGTGCCACGGCGCCGGGAATGCAATATTGGGCACTGTAGATGAAGCAGGATGGCGCGCTTAGCGAGGGGGTGTCGGTTGGCGTTGGGGAGACTGGTTATAGCCGCGAGGGGTTGAGGGGTACCTTGGCGGAGCCATGGTGCTTCAGGAGGGTTCTGGATGTTTTGCTGCACGTGTGGTCAAAGGTTTGAAGGCCAGTGAGTGGGGCGCGTCAGACGGGTTTATATGGATTTGCCAATATGGGAAGAGAAGGAGGTCAGAAGACGTTTGAGAGCAGTGATGATCGGCATGATACTGGGGGGCTGAATGATTTAGCCACTGTGCATCTGGGGTATGTGACGGGGCCCAGTAGTGCTTACATCAATTTCTGTTTGTGATCTGCTTTTTATGAGGAGGTGCATATCGTATGCTGTATTTGATGTTGGTAGCTGGGTAATGAGGCGTTGGTAAGGCGTTGGTGATACTGGGATTCACGGTGGGATGAACGAGAAGGCGTAGATGGATACCACGTTGCGGCGGAATATTAGGAAACCGTCATATACGTATTTAGAGCAGCACCGTCATATGTTGTGAGCACTTTATCTTCGTATATCGTATATCGTATATTTTATATATTTATTTATCCTATATATTATATTTTGGGGTTATTTCTCATGATTGTACAGCCTCCTTTATAAAGTAATATTACACCAATTATCATATTCGCCAAATAAATCNCCTCTAATCAAGAGGGTCGAATACTATTAGCTATTAATGCAATCAAACAAGGCCAATTTCGAAGTATTCGAGCAAGCGCAATGTCGTACGATGTTCCATATACAACTCTCCATAACCGGTTGAATGGAAAAGCTCCACGACGCGACTCTACCCCTAACTCACGTAAGTTGACTCCGTACGAAGAGTCAGCTCTCGTTCAGTACATCCTCGACCTAGATTCACGTGGATTTCCGCCCCGGCCGCAAGGCGTGCAAGAAATGGCAGACCTTCTACTCTCTGAACGAGGCGCGAGCCCTGTTAGGATAAACTGGACTACTACCTTCATTAAGCGTCGTACGGAACTTAAAGCAAAGTTTAGTCGGAAGTATGATTACAAAAGAGCAAAATGCGAAGATCCTAAGT
>LMYD01000219.1:0-17130 GCA_001630595.1 Pseudogymnoascus sp. BL308 | reverse complement strand
CGGCTGGGGTGCGGGATGTCGAGGTCCAGGTCGGGGAGGGAGGTGGTGAAGCGGATTGTGAGGGGGAAGGGGGCTTCGGCCTTTGGTGGGGGGGTGGTTTTTGGTTCCTCCATGATTGTGTTTGTCGCAGTTGTCAGGGCGGAGGTGAGGGAGAATGCGGTGGCCTCGTGGCCGGTGGTAGAGCTTGGGGATGTCGCATGCAATGCTAATCAGATTGACGATAGCAGCATCAAACCAAAGCAGAGTCAGGGGCGGCTCAATCGCAGAGAGTTGGTTGTATGCGTATAAACAAAAGACGTAGACGCAATGATGAAGTTGAAGCAACCATGCAAGGTAAGTCGTAGCTCCCCAGGCTGAAGCCAACGACGCGAGGCTGACAGGTTAAGGGTGTCGAAGGGTACCCTAGGCGGTTCTGAGCAACATCGTTCCGCCGATTCCGGCATCCATTTAGTGGGCCTCAGGACATCATACCCCGCCATGTTACCCCAACTCGATTGCGCAAGAGCTGTTTGGTCCAATTGCGTGGTTGGTAGATGAGTACAGAGCTAGAATTCTAAAGCCGTAAGTTACCGCCGCCGTCGATGACCCCTCATACAATAAGTTACTCATACCCCATTCTTGACAGTTGAGTAACCTTCTCTCTTCTTCCCCGCCATCTCAGCCTTGTCGTCTTCGGCTTCTCTTTGCTCTATACCTTTACGACAGGAGGGATATTCATGAAACTTCGACGAAGCTCTCCCATTCTCTCCAGCTGTCTTGCATTGAGAAGAATCGAACATACACAAACTAAGTGCCTGGCTGAGAGAAGCTTCAGCGCTACGATGGACAACAGAGCGAAGCTGCTACCTGCGGCTAGGGTCTCTAATAACAGACAAGATGTGTGGTATGTTTACTGTTTCCTCGAGCTATATCCCATTCCTGGTACCTCGGCCTCCAAATACGCCATAACCATGCTGACCAGAACAGGACCATTGTGAATGAAGCCGCCGCGGCGTCCCCAAAGCAGCCAATTGTCAACATGGGACAGGGCTTCTTCGGATACAACCCCCCTAAATTCATTACAGACGCTGCCAAAGCTTCCCTGGATAGAGTCGAATGCAACCAATACTCTCCCACGACAGGTCGTCCCTCTCTGAAAAAGGCACTGGCCGATGCCTATTCTCCATTCTGGGGCAGAGAAATCGACCCTGTGACTGAGGTCACGATCACCACTGGTGCAAATGAGGGTATGCAATAAAGTTACAGCCATTGAACCTACAATTACTAATGATAATAGGCATGCTGAGTGCCTTCATGGGATTCATCGAGCCAGGAGACGAGGTTATCGTATTCGAGCCGTTCTTCGACCAATACATCAGCAACATCGCCATGCCCGGCGGAAAGGTCGTCTATGTCCCTCTTCACCCACCTGTAAACGGTGCCACCGAGACCTCCTCAGCAGGAGAGTGGTCCATCGACTTTGACGAGCTCAAGGCCGCCGTAACCTCAAAAACCAAGATGATCGTCCTCAACACTCCTCACAACCCAGTCGGCAAAGTCTTCTCCAGAGACGAGCTCCTCAAGATCGGCCAGCTGTGCGTCGAGAACAACATCATCATCCTCTCAGACGAAGTCTACGACCGCCTCTTCTACGTCCCATTCACCCGCATCGCCACGCTCTCCCCCGAAATCGAGCGCCTAACCCTCACCGTCGGCTCAGCCGGCAAGAACTTCTACGCCACAGGCTGGCGCGTCGGCTGGCTCATCGGCCAGCCCCACCTCATCAAGTACGTCGCCGCAGCTCACACCCGCATCTGCTACAGCTCCGTCTCTCCACTTCAAGAGGCCTGCGCCATCGGCTTCAACGAAGCCGACCAGAACGGGTTCTGGGATGAAGCCAAGGCCGAGATGAAGGCCAAGATGGACCGCTTCAATGAGATCTGGCCCGAGCTGGGACTGCCTTACTCTGAGCCTGAGGGCGGTTACTTCGTGCTCGTCAACTTCAGCAAGGTCAAGCTGCCGGAGGACTACCCCTTCCCTGCGCATGTTGCGAATAGGCCAAGGGACTTCAAGCTCTGCTGGTTCTTGATCCAGGAGGTGGGCCTGGCGGCCATTCCGCCGACGGAGTTCTATACTGCGGAGAATGCGCACCTGGCGGAGGATTATCTGCGATTTGCTGTTTGCAAGAACGATGATGTTTTGGATACGGCTAAGGAGAGACTGAGGGGGCTGAAAAAGTATATCCAGTAGATTATGATAGATATATGTGCTTGGTAGCCGGAGATTAGAAGAATTAAAGGCGTCGGCCGTATAAACTTGAGGAGTTGTTATATTTGTTGTCAGCCTGGTTGGCTGGTAGTTGCTACTTTCATCACTATAGGCATGGAACGTAGCCCTTATACGGTACATATCGTCCCAATCCGGCCGTAATGTAATATCGATTCTCGCAGCCCAATTGCACGGGATGTAGGTGGAAGGCGCAATACGAGGTCTCATGTATCCAAGCCAGGCAACGATTCGTCTGTTTCAAGCGGACCACTGATATTCCATATCCTACAATATTCTACAATAATATCCTACATATCCTACAATAAAATTTCCCTTGCGCCACAGCTAAATGCATCCCTCCCATATCTTACACTCCCCATCCATTACCTCCCCAATCAAACAAACCCATCCCCCTCCGGTTTCCTCGTCAGCCTCGGGTTCCAAGTCGTACTCAGCGTCTCCCTCTCCTTATCCCTCTCCTCCTTATCCCTACTCTTCCACCCCTTCTCCCTCTTCCCAATCCCCTCATCCCTCCACTTCCGCGGCGGCTTCAGCCCCAACTCCGCATACCTAGTCCACACCTGCTGCCCGCGCTTATACCACCTCCTCTTGCGATCCTCCTCCTCCTCCTCATCAGGCCGCCAATTGCTCTTGAGGATCCGGCGTATAGCTTCTGGCGAGACCTCGAACTTGGCCGCGAGGACGGGGACCGTGTACTGCTCGGGGAACTGCGCGTTGATAGCGCGGATGCCGGCTAGGGCGTCGGGGGAGAGCCGCTTTCGAGGCGCCCAGCCCTCGGAGAATTTTTCTTGGAGGGCGGCTTTTTGGCTCTGCCAGGGGAGGCGGGGGGGAGGAACCCAGTCGTCTTCCTCTTTTTTGGCTGGCTTCTTGGAGAAGCGGGTGGGCACTTCGGGGTCCTCGGTGTACTTGGAACGGAAGTTTTTTCGAGGGGCGGAAGAGTCGTCCTGGTATGATGGATTTATAGGAGCTTCTCTGTTGAACGGTTTCCTCGGACTCCTGTCTGGGATTTCTCTCCTGTTTGTGCGCCTTTCAGGCGCCCGCTCCCGGTATTCGCGCTCGACAGGTTGCTCAACTCTTTTCTGGGTATCTTTTGCTGCGCCTGCTGCCAATTGGTCTATTATATCAGGTGTAATTTCGAAAAATGCCGGCGAAGGAGCATGGCTGCCCTCCTGTGAAGGCGCCGCCTTCTCGCCCTCAGTAGTGGGTGTGGTCGTATATGCAGAGGAATCGCCTTCTGCTTCTGCTGACTTTTGCAAGTGACGTGAAGTATGTTGCATGCGCAGGGCGTTGAAAGTGCTCAATCCCCGTCTCGACTTCTCGAATGGCGATTTTGGAAAGGCATGGCGAAAAGCCGGTTCCACTTCTATATGGGCAACATTGCGTATGAATTGCCTCAGTGTATTTGCCTTACAAAGGCAATACATCACCTAGGTAGTCACGATTTGGGCAACGACGGCTTGTTGGGTATTTTTAGAGAGGTAGAAAGGTTGGCGGAACGCAATACGAAGTTCCAGGTGCAAGGCTGATCGACGATTCGCCTGTTTCAGCGGACAGGGAAGTTGGAGGTGGCACTAACTTACTTTATCGAAGCGAGCTGTCCCGTTACGAGTTGTCCTGATAACGAAACAAAGTCCGCCATATACACAGTACGACAAACGCTGTGCAGTACGATGCTCTGGACGTCTTCAGACATCAGTAATCATGTCCGCAATTGCGCCCTCAGATAACCCTTCGGTTTCTTCGTTAGGTTCGTCAGCAATCTCTATGTCCCATTGCCGCTGGTGCAATTCCCTGTGTCCCAGGCAATTTTAAAGACTCCCCAATACTGACCCCCACGACCCGCAGCGCCGAAGAAGAAGGCCAACAAAAAGAAAAAGTCAAAGTCAAAACTCAACGGCGACCTAGCCAAACCATCAATCACGCCAGCGAACGGAGGTGGACCTGCGGAAGATGGAGAGGATGAGGCACAGCCGGACTCCCCAGTTGTGGTACGGAAGCCACCTGTCCACCAGCGCCCCGACGAGCGCCCACTGATGAATTTACAGACCACATCCCCCGCTGCAGAACAATCGGATGAGACCGCTAACGCCAAATCGAACGGGCATACGGACGGGCACACGAATGGCCACGGGTCCACCGCCGATACGAAACAAGGCAACGCGTCACCCTCACGAGAAGTGCCCGACGAGAGCATAGGGAGCAACGCCTCCGACACCACAGATGCAAGTGTCCGGCTCGAAGCCATGTCACAGGACCGCGAGGCGCTGCGGGCGGAAGTCGAGAAGCTGCGCAGGTCACTGGAGGACATCCAGGAACGGCACAAGGAGGAACTATCGAGTGTCCGCTCTGAGCTGGAGGAGAGCGAGCAGGCCAAGGAGCAGGCACAGTCGCAGTACCAGAACCTCCTGGGCAGAGTGAATACTATCAAGTCGACACTTGGGGAGCGTCTAGCGGCCGATAGGCAGGAGTTGTCAGAGGCGAAGGACCAGATTGAGGAGCTGGAGACGCAGAATGCGGCACTCAAGGCTGCAGCTGGCAAGGCGGAGCAGGAGGTTACGCAGCTGAGCGCCCAGGAATCTGAGAACTCGAAGGAGCTCTCCACGCTACGGAATCGTAGCAATCTGTCCCAGCAGAACTGGCTTCGCGAGCGCGAGGACCTGCTAACCCAGACGAACCACCTGCGGGAGGAAGCAGAGGCGGCCAAGGAGGCGATGGGAGATTGGGAGGTTCTGGCCATGGAGGAGCGATCTATCCGCGAGGGCTTAGCTGACCGCGTCGCCGAGCTGGAGGACCAGCTCTCCACGCAGCGCGAGTCGTTTGAACGCGCGGCCTCAGAGCGGGATAGCCAGTCGCAGGCTGTGGATGGGCTGCAGCGGGCGCTGCAGGAGATTCAGGAGGCGCGCAGAGTCGAGCTCCGCGAGATGGTGGAGACGACGCAGGCACAGCTCGAGGCTCTTAACAAGGTCGTCTCTGAAGCAGATACAAGAGCCACTGCTGCCGAGGCGGCGAAGGAGGACTTGACGGCGCAGCTGGAGCGATTGGCGCCATTCGAGAAGGAAGTCAAGGAGAAGAACATCCTCCTCGGAAAGCTGCGTCACGAGGCCATAGTCCTAAACGACCACCTGGCCAAGGCCCTCCGCTTCCTCAAGAAAGCGAAGCCAGAAGATAACGTTGACCGGTTAGCCTCCCGTCCCCTTTCCATCCTCCCCTACCCCAGAACCCCACCCTAACATAACGCCCAGACAAATCGTCACAAACTACTTCCTCCGCTTCCTGGCCCTCGACCGCTCCGACCCCAAGAAATTCCAGATCCTCCAGGTCATCGCCTCCCTCCTTTCTTGGACCGAAGAGCAAAAAGAGCAAGCCGGGCTCGCACGCCCCGGCACCGCAGGCTCCTCTTTACGTCTCCCGCTGAGCCCATTCCACCGCACGCCCAGCACGCCGAGCCTGAATTCCGAGTTCTTCCCCGATCTGCAGGGCGCGCCGAAGGAGAGTCTGGCGGAGTTGTGGACGGGGTTTTTGGAGAGACAGGCTGAGGAGGGGAGTGCGCCGAATAGTGCGGCGGGAGGGAGCAGGAGTGCGAGTGTGAGTAGTGTGGTGCCGAAGTAGGGGCGTGAAGTGTTTGAGATGGAAGTGGAGAGTGAGATATGAAGGGGTTCTTGTATTATATTATCTATACCTTCATTGCGGCAGGCGTCAGGCTCGGGATTGCTACCGAGGGTGCGAAATGGGAAACTTTCACAGTTGCGTTGTGGGAAGGGGACGGATTCCATATTCTCAGTTTTGTCATAGGCATTATTTCGAAACCTTTTCTTGTGTACAGCGCTACAATGATTTGTTTGGGCATTTAATGGGCAGACCTAGATACATAAAACTGCTTTTCCTCCTCCAAGGCATGACTAAACTGGACATTTTTACTCTATTTCTTTTCCTCCCCCTGCTCTTCTTCCTCCTCCTCCTCCTCCTCGTCTTCTTCTTCCTCATCGTTAAACTCTGCCTCCATCTCCTCATTATGCAAAAACCACGCCCGCTTACACTCGCTCTCCGTCCCAAACCCAAGCGCCTTCGTGCGCAAGAAATAGCTAGAGTAATCACCCTCCTCGGGATCCAAATCCATATCCTCATCCTCCGGCACCCAAACAACATCAATCATCCACGTGAGCCACAGAGACGGAGGTGGGAACTTGCGAAAGTATTCAATCCGTTGCGTCTCGTTCATACCAGCTTTCTGGCCTCCCCACCATTCCCAGAACACCATCATGTAGCTCTCGCCGGCGCCCATGCGCCAGAATATTTCAAATGGATGGATGTCTGGGTGTACGAAGTATGGGGGAGGAACGGTGCCGTGCTTGGCGACTAGTTCGGTGATTTCCTTCTCGATCCATGGTGATTCACTCATTCTGCATATAGACAGTTCGGTCAAGGCTAAAGCCAAAATGTATGCAGCTAAGTCGAGATACAGTCCAGTTGTTCAGACGATGTTGCTTAATGGCAAGTGTGAATCTCCATGGCATGGGTCATTATACGCTGATGGCTGATCAAAATCGGTTAGCTGCTTTGATTTGAGGTACTGATTTGCGCCACCATATATGAATTCGGCTCTCCACAGCAGCTCAGGAGTAGACACGGGACACGTCCTGTACGAAAGTATTAGAGATATCAACCTACAGTAGGCCGTTTTCTATTGTTTCTACATCCAAAATATGTATCCATAATCTACACAGGCCGCAACGGCCGCTCGTATATCATAACATCTATCAAACCCGTCCCTTCACCACCAACCTCGTCTGCCCTAGTGGACTAAATATTTCTACACTTCTTAACCGCCGCATGCTCCCCAGTCCACAATTTCACCGCCGAAAGCAGCAGCGTCATCGCCGCAACCGTGCACCCAAACGCGACAACCGCCCACGCCACCGGCCTCCGCCAGTCCTTTTTCTTGCTCAGTTTGAGGTAGCACAGCGGCGGGAGGATGTACGCCAGGATACTCGCGGAGGTGGCGCCAATAATCTCGAACACCGCGCCGAGATCACACACCTGCGTCGCAATAAGCGTCGCGCTCCAGACCAGTCCAGTGGTCAGCGCGACGTGCACGACGGTGCTGGTGTGGTGGGCAGGGGAGTCATGGGCGTCGGTGGCGGGAGCGTCGGCGGAGGCGGAGGGGGCGAAGAAATTCACCATTACCTCGCGGCAGACGAAGGCTTCGAGGGGGAGGGTGGTGAGCATATTCAGCCCAAAGCAGAAGCGGGCGACGTTGACGAGTGCGGAGGACGGGAAGTTGTTAAGTACGTTGCCGTCGGTGAGGGATCCGAAGGTGAGAAAGCCGGAGAGGGCCATGGTGAGGCAGGCGAAGAGGGAGATGATGGTGCTGATGTGGGTGAGGAGGGAGAAGCGGGTTAGAGTGGGCGTGGAGAGGGAGGAGTAGATGAGGAGGGTGTTGTGATGGCAGACGAAGGCTGGGGAGAGTTAGATGGGTTGTTAGGAGGGGGGGAGTAGGGGGAGAAAGGGGGGCGAACCGAAGGATATTACGCCGATGGCTTGGAAGATGCCGACGTTGATGGTCCAGAGTGGTAAATCAAACGTTCCTCGCAACTCCGCGGGGACTGAGAATCCTTGCGTTACTACAGTCCCGATGATGACCAGCATACTGAATAACGCCAATGTGCTCGCTTTTGCCAGCTGTGAGAAGATAATTAGCTACGTTCTCACTCTCATAGCCTCTACTGGTAGCGTCTCGTATCAGAAATTCAGGGTCTGCACTAACCTTCGAAATATCCCTATACAAACTCAAAGGCCAGCTGATACACCCAATAAACACCACAATCGAGCCTGACCTCCCTGCCAGCCATCCCAAAACCCTAATATCCTTCAAGCCTGGCCAAACGGCCTCTATCACCGGCGGGATGCTATCCCCCACAATCACCGCAAACGCCACCATGCCCCCAAACGCAAACGCCCACTGCGCAAAGCTGATAGCCAGCAGTCCCCACCAGCCAAAGCAGAACTCCACCGTCCCCTGAAACGTGTTCCGCCCAGACATCTTGGAGTTTATAACGATCAGCCGGATGGTCCAATCTACGACCACAGTGAGGACGATCAGCAACGTCACACCGGCAGCCAGCCCGGCTTCCTTCAGCGCATATGGCTGCCCTATTATCCCCGCGCCAAGTATAGAGTTCGACATATTCGAGATCGCAGCCTGCAGCGACGACGTTGGGCGGTCATCGGGGTTCTCTAGCGCGGCGTCGATTGGAGTGCTGGCGCTGGGGAGCAGCGGCGCATCGTGGCCCTCCTCATCGTCGTGACGGTCATCCTCTTCGTCCAGATGGTCTGAATCCCTTATAGCCCCGCCTCTCTCCTCATTCGTGTCTCCTCCATTCAAATAGCCCGCTTCGGCGAGCGAGTCGCTGTCGCGGCCGGGGATGTCGAAGCGCACTTTCATGGGCGTCCTTGGGGTATGCGGCGTGGGCGTCCCGCTCCCCGTCTCGTCCTCCTTCGCATTCGTATCATCATCGCTCCGCGGAGATGGTGAGTGCGAGCCTGCCCGGCTGGGTAATTCGTTCAGCTCTTCCCAGTCGCTGCCCAGGAGGCCATTGTTCTCGGTGTTCGCGCCGTGGCGGTTCATTCTAGCTAGCTGTTCGACCGGGTTTGTTCGCTAGCTGTGACCACGCATTTCTATCGCAGCATTGTCGCCGGGTATTTGATTTGTGGTGCTGTCAGAATGGTGTTGGTGGGTTTAGAGGCTGAGGTTCAGCCTTTCGTGTCGGCGAGGTACTGACGTTGTCGAATGCGGATATCACAATGAGATGTGATAGGGTGGCGTCGGTTGAGAGCGGCATGGCACGGACGGCGACGACCACATCAGTCAGGAGCCCGCTCAGGGGCAATAGGGGGAATTAAATGTGTACAACTACAGTGGATAATTTCAAATTCTTAATTTTTTAATAGAAAATAACTTATCAAGTGTAGGTTAAATATATGAAAGGTTATGTATTGCACTTGGTTAAAGTAAATTGAAAGTATAGATATTTATTCCATTGTGTCTCATGCATTGTGCCCACTTCTTTCCCCCGACTTTTGTTCTCCTTAAAGAGCTATTATCATGCCCAAGAGTTCTGAGAGTCTCCTACTTTTCCAAAATAAATTAATCTGACTGCAAGATTCCGTGCCAAAGTAGAGACAATCACTTGAGGACATCTGACACCATCCGTCGGTAGAAAAAACAGCCATAAAAGGCCACACTACCGCACACCATAGATACATGCAACTCCTGGTTATCAGTTTAATAAGCGCAAAATCCAACGTATGAAGCACTCCTGTGCAAGTCATACGGAAGCATTGGCCTTGCTATACGGCAACAATAAAAGGGCTTCACGCCAAAGCATTTGACAAGACAATTAAAAGAAATGTGCCAAACTCCATTGACGAGCCTTTGGTCGTGGATGAGTATGATTCTGGGATCGTGCTTCTAGAATTCATCGACCAAACTCCGCAGCCGTCGGGAATTGTCGCAGTCACCCTGCCCTCTCCTTGATTTATTCACCTTTAACAACCGTCGAGGATGCCGCTGGAATATCCATCATGACTGTCATAGACTGACTTTCGTTGGCCATTTTCCCAGTGTCCTAGTGTGTCTCACTAGAGTGGTTGGGATGCTCGTTGGGATTAACCAAGTACAAGATCTTTCCCCAAACATTCCAGTGAAGAACCCCCAAATGAGCTATGCGCCTCGCAATTCCGTCCAAAGGCTCGGTTTCTTTGGGTTCGCCATGTATCTTACATCCGTTGGGGCATACTGGAGCCACTTTATATAAAGCAACACTGTCGAGTGACTGCCACGCGTCGACATGTTTCTCAACAAGCTGTCCTAACCGTTCGAACACAGGGCGTTCGCTCCACCTGAAATATTCGCTTGAAGGGTTGGACAACGCCGCGGTGAGATCTTTCTCGCAGTATGGATCGGAAAGAGGTGCATTGGCATTTCGTAGCATCTCAAGCGCCAGTGCGGGAGTAGCAACCTTCCATGGGTCAAAGTTCAGCGGCGATGAAGTCGGGGGAGAGGATGTATCGAAGTCAGGATTCGAGTAGTCGTGCACAATCGCACGTAAAACGGAATACACGTATCCGAACCTACGATTGCGTTCGATAGTACCCGCGCCAGGCTTCACCCGAGGAGATGTTTCGCCAGCAGGCGTTTTCGGAGGGTTGAATATTTTATCGATATTTTTGAAGGTATTCATGCAGATGTTCATGTTGACGGCATTGAGCAACTTCATGCGTAGATCCGCAATTCGCTCATTATCCAACTCTAGCGTATCGGGTGTAGGTGCTTCTATGTTGGAATGGCGAAGCAGATTTACAAATGCGCGGAAGAATTTCCAGATCCCCCCTTCACGAGAAAGTGCCGTTATCTCATCTGGGACTCGATAGGAATCAAACCAGGCATAGGACCCGTAAATATCGATATCTCCTGTTGAAATTATCCTTAGAATTTTCGTTTGCTGGAAGTTAACAAAGTTTTGGATGAGAGTCAGGTGGTTAATTTGGTGATTGGTAACATCCTGGACCCCGTTAGCTCTATCCATAAGTCACTGTGGCACATACATACCAGTCTCATTGCTTCAATGGTTGTAAGGAGTATCACCAAACCATCCACTAGATTCCCGGCATCGCAACTATCGAACCCAGTCGTTAATTTTTCGGCCATTTTAAAGACGTCACAATCACGCATAGGAGCACAATGTTTCCTCAGCGTCTCGGATATCCAGTCTGCAAGTTCCTTCAAGTTCAATTGGCCCCTTGTCAATTGTTGCATAAGTAAATCAACATCTAGGGTCTCGTTGATTACCGAGCTGTCTCTTTGCGGGAGTAATGCTGCAAGTATTTCGCCAATCGCTCTCAATAATATCGGTAAAGCCCAGGCGTTACCAGGATGCTTCGCTATAAATGCATCACGATCTGACCAAAGCTCTGATATCTGGAGCCGGAGAGTGCGCCAGAATTCATCTGATTTCTGCTTCGTCTTTTTTGGAGCATATGGAATGCTGCAGCCGAAGTTGAAGTCATGCCGGAATTTCGGATTGCTGATAACCATTGCAATTTCCAACTCAGCAAGCACCTCCTTGGTTACTGGAGGCTCCAAGGGGGTATCTCCGGATTCATTTGCCACTTTGGTTCCTTCCGGTATTGATGGAGTGGTGGTGCTAGGCGATTTTTCTCTATTTATTGAACAACTCGGTGTCTGCCTTGTGTTGCTGTCTGAAGCTTCGTTTTGGATAACATCTGTCTTGGCCGGTGTCGGTCTGCCCTTTTCTGTCACTTTACATTCTCGAGTGCCGCTGCCAGCAGCAGTTGGTGGGTCCCCCAACCCATATCGACTGACCCCATAGTGCGACTTCCAAACCATGGTTCCTGGCTTTCGGTTTCCATGACCCTCCCGCGGCAATTCTGGATTCTGCGAGGTCGAGTTCGACGTCTTGACGCCAGCGGCAGCTTTTTTTGTGTCTGAGCTGGTATGATCGGTCACCATATCACTACCCTGCTCCTGGCCGTTCCCATCTGGTGTTTCCATTGTGTCCTTCCAATAAATGTGCATCCACTCCTTCCGATCCCCAAATGTTGCGCAAATCTCGGGACTTTAGGCGTTCAGATACTCCGCTATTTCGAGTATTGTTCCTCTAAATTGGGTGATGCAGAACAAGTTGTAGTCTAGGCCCATACCAGAGTTTTAGTATTCGCTTCCTCGAGCCTTGGCCGGCCCAGGGGCAACACAACTTCTGGTCATTCTCCCTTGGGCGGGTGCGTGCAGCAACCGGGCTGAGACCGAATCCCTAGTATGACAGACTTTGCAAAGGGTTTCTTTGGAGGAGCCAAAAACAGATGTTCATGCATATATGGAGTGGCGGAATGTACAATAGATAACCCATGTGGCTAGAAGCTCTTCAGAGATAGTAAGGGAAAACGAAAAGCACAAAACAGTAAGTCCGCAATAACGACTGAAGTAAAAGCGAGTGTAGTATTGTGATAAATTCCCAACTGATAACCACATGGCGTCCAACCGTCCACGAGAAATGCTAAAACATACTTGCAAGAAAATTTGACAGGGGACAAGAATCAATCATGACAGCGAAAACTGTTTGCCTCGGGGATTAGCCACCACACCTACAGCGTACCAAACCGACGTCTCTTGGATCCCAGTAAGCTTGTCTCCCGTATCTTCGGCTTACTATTGTTGAACAGAGCCTAGGGATCCCAGACCTGATAATTCCGTGTCAAACGCGTCCACTACACGGACTCCTCCAGGCGCCAGGCAAGGAGGGACATAAACCACGGCACAGAACTTCTTTTTGCCTTTAATGGACATCCGTGAAAGGCCCCAGGATGAGCTACACAGTACCAGAGCAAACGACTCGTCACGTTTGTCAGCGTTATCACTATCTCTCGCATTCCAGCTGCAACTTTCCGCTCCGTCACGCCGTCTCAAGGAAGCAAACAATTTTGCAC
This sequence comes from Pseudogymnoascus sp. BL308, assembly GCA_001630595.1. Classification (NCBI taxonomy): domain Eukaryota; kingdom Fungi; phylum Ascomycota; class Leotiomycetes; order Thelebolales; family Thelebolaceae; genus Pseudogymnoascus; species Pseudogymnoascus sp. BL308. Next base: position 4,359 of record LMYD01000219.1, on the reverse strand, counting down.
ACCGCTGCCTTGCACAGGGCAACACCTGCCACCGAGTCCTTTGCCCAGGCTTGCATGGATGGATGGCATGACTCGCCAGGTCGTCACCCCTTTTTGTCTCGTTGGGGACAAACGAGGCGGGCGGCATTAAAGAAAAGCATGTTGCCGTCTTCACGACGTACCATTGCATTTAGAGTAACAGGAGGTTGGTAAGCCACCGGCCCCAGCGCGTTGGTTGCTGACTCGAGTATGCACTGTGCTGTGCATATGTGATTGATCTGCGCGTCAAAGCCACAGGTGGTGGTATACTTGTGCAACATACTGTGCTTTCCTCATCCCTTTGCTGGGTCTCAGATGCCGACCAGCTGGCACCAGTCCATTGATATCAAATTGGGAATCTGTACTTTGTATTTGTTAGTGGAACGCAACTCAACATTTCCGCTGGAGATCACTGGAGATATATTTGGTTATGCTTGATTGATTGATTTCAACCGATGGTTAAGAGTACTCTTCCCTCCCGTGGCAGGCTCCATTACAGGGCCCCGGATCCATGAACCCACCTGGAAGTAAGGGAGTCTTGGGTAACCGCCCAGGCCCAGGCCCGCCAACTCCAGAATGGACTTCTAATTGGCCAGATTCACGTGATTAGGCGTTCAGTTCGCGACTTCCCAATTGGTGACGACATTATCAAATCACAGCCTCCAGCAACAATCATCTACTGCAACCTCCAATTGAAGTCTCTTCACATTGGCATCAGAGCCGGCTCGTTCAATGCTCGGCGTTCTTTTTATTTCACCAGAGCTGGCGGTGAACAACCCCAACACAACCCTGTTTTAACTGATTCTCCGGGCACCTACAGCTGCTTGCACCCGGAGGATGTCTTACACCACCAATTCAGAGCCAGCTCAGAGCACCATGGCGTCCATGCGGGCAAGCGCTAATTCCGACTCAACGAGAAGTATGAGGGATTTTTCGGCGTCCTACACGCCCAGCGCCGCTGTGTCTAAATCCTCCACGCAGGGAAGCGCTAGAGCCGCCTTAATAGGGGGTGGGAGGGGTTTTCCAGGGCCCGATACGCTGGGCACTGCAGTATCCAATGCGATCCCCATCGATGATGATCCCGGTGTGACTTCGGTCTCATCTCAGGGCCTGCGGTCTAAGAAGCGGAAGAGGGAGGCCATAAGTGAACGGGTGATCATAAATATATCCGATGATTCGGATGATGGGAATTCCGTAGCCCGGACTAATCCTGCAACATCCATGCCAAAGCCTAAGACCAAACCACCAACGAAGCGGAAGCGGAAGACGAAGCCAAAGGATGCTGAGGAGCCTACGGATGGGGAGGGTGGCCATGTCGAAAAACGACTACTTGGGTTTCGGGAGAGGGCGCCATATAAGTTTCACGACCGATTGGAGCGTGCGATATCCCAACCAATGTTCCTCATTGATCGTGAGAGGAAAATGAACAGCAACGGAACACATGAGATTGAGAAATTTGACATGGCGGGGACGACGGGGAATATATATGAAGTCACGATTGACAAAAAGCCAAAATGTACATGCATGGATGCGAGGATCAGGGGAAATCAGTGCAAACATATCATCTATGTGAGTAGATACGCAATACTCGCCCATAGGGTTTGTTGAGGCTAATAAGTGCTTAGGTTCTCGTCAACGTTCTGAAAGCTCCAGAGCATCTTCAATACCAACAGGCTCTGCTTTCTACGGAACTCAAAGAGATATTCGAACGCGCCCCTGTTACGCCCCAGTCCTCCGATGGCTCTGAAGACACATCACATCCCGGAAAGCGCAAACCGGTGGAGGGTGATTGCCCAGTGTGTGTCATAGAATTCAAGCCGAGCGAGGAGATTCTGTGGTGCAAAGCTGCATGCGGCAACAATATCCATAAAGCCTGCTTTGATCAATGGGCTAAGAGCAAGCCTGGGCCGGTTAAATGCGTATACTGCCGTACCGTCTGGATGGAGGATGATGACGCCACCAAAAAGATTAACAAACATGGACGTAGCAAAAATGAGGAGGGCTACATCAATGTAGCCTCGGAGCTGGGTTTGAGCGGCGTGCGGGATCACAGCAGCTATCATCAACCATGGTTCGACGATGAGGGGTATGGGGGATTTCGAGGATACTACTGAGCTGGGTTACTGAGCGGAAAATGGAGTTGCAGGGTTACTGAGCGAGGGATGAAGTATGAGGGTTTTTATCGAGGGGTTATGATGGTCAACACGCCAACCTCAAAGAGTGGATTTTCTACGTGATGAGGGGATGGGATTTGGCGATTACACATCAGGGTGGTAGAGAGGGGTTTATCGTCCGCAGAGCGCATAACATTGATTCTGGCGTTTGTCAGGTGGCAGCCTTCACAGGGAGATTGGGCTTGTTTTTGCTGTATACTATACCCATTTGCTTTTACTCTTGCTGCACCTTACTGGCCGCCCTTTGCTTTTTTAAACGAGGTAATTAATTATAGGAACTGATATCATAGTCATGGGAATCGAAACTGGGCTTTGATTGGGCCGTGTTACAGAATAGCTCTAGTGTCTTACTACTTTCGTGCGCCTCCGTTGAGCTTCACGTATGAGTAGCTATTAGCTGTGTTGGTTCTAAGACGGAGCTTCCTATTTGAGAGTGAATAATATGCAAGAACCAATATTGTTTTGCTGTGGTTCTGTCGTGGTACAGACACAGCGAACAATTCTACGAATGAGAGATTAGGGTGATACATTGTTCTTTCAGGAGTTCCCACCCCCTTGCTTCGCCAGCTGCACCTCTCATGATCCACGCCGACCTCCTGCATTTAAGTTGGGCGTTAGCGGCCCTTCCCTTAGTATTGTTAGTTTCCTTACTATTGTTATATTGCCAAGGTATCCGTTCTTACTATTGTTCTTCACCGTCGCAAGGTGCTTCGATTCATTCCATTGGGACTTCCACGCCCGACCTCAAAGGCTTCCAAAGGGGCTCAAATTTCTTCTAGAAGACTTAAAAACGTGGCCATGTCCGTCGTTGGGAGCATTAATCCTCTCTCCTCAAATTCATTCGCCGGAGCATTCTTAGCTCTGCAACCTCCCATACGCTCGCCATGAAGTTTTTGGGTACGGTAAATGAAAATTATACCCTGTAATCTGAGGAATATGAAAATTCTACCCTGTCGTGATTAGTAAGCTATATTGGCGCTCACCGCCCTTTGCTCAAGAAAGTGATAATTGTAGAGCGCCTGCGTGTATACCGACTTTACTACAGCTTTATCGTATTAATTCAATAGCTACTACGTATATTACAGTATTAGATGGCTTCGTCGAGCCATCTTGAAGTCCCTACGGACGGGGCTGCCTTTGAGAACTGGGTAGACCTACGAAAAGCCCTGAGTAACTGGGCGATCCGTGAGAAATTTACGTTCCGAACGCCAAAGAAGACTCCCCTTGCTGCTACATACTGCTGTGTAGAAGAGAGCTGTAGGTGGAGGGTTTGCGCTCGTAAAGCAGACAGCGGTGGCGGTCTGCTTATTCTCTCTATTAAGGAGAGCGAGCATAACTGCCTTGGCCGCGGTGTGCCAAAGAAAGCAGCCGTAACGAACGTAGACTAGCTGGACGACGTAATAGTCCAGAATCTTAATGTAACGAAGGCGACAAAGCCCCGTGAGATCTAGGAGTGTATACGGGTGCGATTTAGTGAGGAAATTAGCTATAGAGTAGCCCATCTCTGCCGTCAGCGCCTTCTTAATGAAGATATTGGTACGCATCGGCATAGCTTTCACCTACTACTAGCATACCGAGACCTCCTTGAAGAGAAGTCTCCTAGCGTATATATAGATCTTTNGGATCTTCATCTGCCCTATGCAATCGCAAGGCACTTTCCAGCTTCTCTGCCGCTTTATTGCAGTTGATGGCACTTTTCTTAAAGGCCGCTTCGTTCAAGTCCTCCTTCTTGCTGTTGGTATTGATGCAAACGGCCATAATACAGTACTAGCTTGGGGGGTAGTTGAGTCTGAGAACCGCTTATCCTGGGAGTGGTTCTTCCTTCATCTTCGACGGGCAATTCCTCAGATTTCTATAGAGGCTTGTACAGTAATTTCAGACCGTGATAAAGGCTTACTTGAGGCCAAGCGGATTCTTGGCCCTACAGTAGAGACTGCATGGTGCTGCCTTCATATTCTAGCTAACTATAAGAAGGCTGGCTTCGCTGCAGTCTCTTCTATGTTCTAGGCTATTGCAAGGGCTCGAACGCCTCAAGAGTTTGAGTGTAAGATGGCAAAGCTTAAAGAAGTAAAGCCGGAAGCAGTAGCTTGGCTACGTGCTATAGACGTAACGAAGTGGGCAGAAGCTTACTTTGTTAGCCGTTGATATAGCCACGATACTTCTAATA